>JBBPBR010000358.1:3939-34661 GCA_037974775.1 Cicer pinnatifidum
CTTTTGGACCCTGACTGGATAGTAGCCATGCAAGAGGAGTTAAACCAGTTTGAGAGGAACAAAGTGTGGCAGCTAGTACCTAAACCTGAAAACCAGCATATCATAGGAACTAGGTGGGTGTTTAGGAACAAGCTAGATGAGAATGGTGTTATAACTAGAAATAAAGCTAGGTTTGTGGCCAAGGGTTACAACCAAGAGGAGGGAATAGATTTTGATGAAACCTATGCCCCTGTAGCAAGACTAGAAGCCATTAGAATCCTCCTTGCTTATGCTTGTATAATGGACTTTAAGCTTTATCAAATGGATGTGAAAAGTGCCTTTCTCAATGGTGAGATCCAAGAGGAAGTTTTTGTTAGCCAAACACCTGGTTTTGAAAATACAGAATTTCCAAATCATGTCTACAAGCTAACAAAAGCTCTCTATGGATTGAAACAAGCCCCTAGAGCTTGGTATGAGAAACTTAGCAACTTTCTCATTTCACAAAATTTCTTAAGAGGAAATGTGGATAAAACACTTTTCATACAAACTACTGATAAAGATATCTTGCTGGTCCAAGTTTATGTTGATGACTTAATATTTGGATCTACAAATGATAAGCTATGCAAAAATTTTGAAAATCTAATGAAAGGTCAATTTGAAATGTCAATGATGGGTGAACTGTCATACTTTTTGGGATTTCAAATTAACCAAAGCAAGCAAGGTATCTTCATTAGTCAAACAAAATATTGTAATGACTTGATAAAGAAATTTTCATTTGATAGCTTCAAGCCCATTGATACTCCTATGAGCCAAGGAAACCTTTTAGATAGAGATGAGTTGGGTAAACCAGTGGATGTTACAAGGTATAGAGGCATGAAAGGATCATTGCTCTATCTCACAGCAAGCAGGCCTGACATCATGTTCAGTGTTTGTTTGTGTGCGAGGTATCAATCAAATCCTAAAGAGTCTCACCTTAGTGCAGTTAAGAGGATTTTCAGGTATTTAGTTGGAACTAGGAACCTTGGTTTATGGTATCCTAAGGGATCAACTTGTTCTTTGGTTGGGTATTCAGATTCAGATTTTGCAGGGTGCAAATTGGATAGGAAGAGTACCTCTGGTACTTGTCATTTGCTGGGTAATTCACTTGTATCTTGGTTCAGCAAGAAGCAAACCAATATTGCTTTGTCAACAGCAGAAGCTGAGTACATTGCAGCTGGAAGTTGTTGTGCTCAGATCATGTGGATGAAACAGCATTTGTTAGACTTTGGTGTGGACTTAGGAACTGTTCCTATCTTGTGCGACAACACAAGTGCGATCAGTATCACTAAGAACCCAGTTATGCATTCCAGGACCAAGCATATCGAGATTCGGCATCACTTCATTCGAGATCAGTTTCAGTGTGGGAATATCAAGTTGGAATACGTCAACACAACTGAACAGCCAGCAGACATCTTCACCAAAGCATTGCCAAAGGAAAGCTTCCGTCACATTAGGATGAAATTAGGCATAATTGATCCTAGTCAGATCTGAATTATGTGTCAAATCGATTTGCTAAATCGATTGTCCTGTGATTACACATGAAAATGTGTTACACAATCGATTGCCCTAATCGATGTGACCCATAATGTCTTTTTTATCAAAACTGTGAACACGAAATCGATTTGGGAAATCGATTGATTTATATGTGGTTTTTATTTCTTTAAAAGAATCGATTTGGTAAATCGATGCTGAGGCAGGTATTTTCTGAACTGAGATGAAAGTCTTCTGAAATTGCTCGAAATCGATTTGGGAAATCGATTGAGCTTGTTGATTTTTTAAAAAAGAATCGATTGGGGACATCGACTCTGAGTTAGTTGTTGAAGTGTATTCTGAGTTGAACTGATGTGAAAACTGTTAAGTTGATACGAAATCGATTTGGGTAATCGATTGCATAACTTCATGAATCGATTTGGGTAATCGATTGGCATAGTTACCGTTACAGTTTTTACTTGCCGTTGCAGGATCTAACGGCTCTGTTGGTTGATCTTCCCCAGTAACGGTCATCAAATCGATTGGAGAAATCGATTTCTGGATTTTTTTTTTCTATAAAAGGAACAGTGACAATCGATTTTCCATCCTTTTCCAATCACTTTTCCTAATCGATTGCAACTTCAATTTTCTGCAATATTTCTCAAAAAGTCTCTGTTTTCAACTCCCAAACACTTTTCTTTCCTTCAAATCTTCATCGTGTCACAATTTTTTTAATGGCTCGTGTTAAGTAAACTCAACCCCGAACCCCTTCTCTTTCACCTTCATCTTCTTCATCTAGTGGGAGGACTCCGTCTCCACCACCCACTCTTCCAAAACGGGTACCAATACCTACACACAAGATTGCATCTCAAGATAAGGGTAAAGGTATTGCCCCTGATCAAGGTAAACCCAAAAAGAGAAAGGAAGCTCCGACTGAAAAATTGCTCGCTGACGCAATGAAGGAAATATCGCAAAGGAAAAAGAAAAAGAATACTCCACAGAAAAAGACTACTCCAAAGAAATCAACTGCTCCTCCACCTAATCAAGCTGATGAATTCAAACTTCCGCAAGCTTTTGTCAATCGGAAAATACACGAAGCTCGCGTCTTGGACTTCAGCTACTTCGACAGTAATGGTTTTTCGTTTCAAAACCATCTCCGGTTTCATGGTTTAGAAGACTTCTTATCCTGTTCGCTTGATACGTATCCGAATCTTATTAGGATATTCTACTCAAATTTCAAGATGACCGACACCGGCTTCAAAGCAACAGTCAAAGGGAAGAAGATTTCGATGTCTTTCGAAGAGTTCTCTACTCTGTCAGGACTTCCCTACTTTGGAAACTCAGTGGATGGCAGCACCGAAGCAGACGCTGATGACGACGGATGGGAAGAGTATCTGGATAGGCAAGCAGCTGTGCAGGATCTTATGGTCGAAGGGTTCGTGGAATCTGTTTCACTCCCTATAGGTCAGATGAAGGTTCAGCAACGAATGCTGATGTACGCCCTCACCCGGATGTTGGTTCCACGTTCCGGAAATCACGCAGTTGTGCAACGGCTGGATATCGTGCTACTGTGGGGTCTATGCAAAGAGCTCAAGATGAGCTGGGCATGGATTGTTCTCAAGCACATGCTAGAAGCTGCTCAAGGGAAGTTGGTACTTCCGTATCCACAGCTCGTCACAAAGATTCTCACTCACTTCAAGGTATCTCTGAAGGGTGAAGAAGTTTCGAAGACCGTCCTAACATTTGGTGAATCCATCGTGAACCAAATGCAGCTGCGAAAAGTCAATGGAGTTTGGAAGCGACCTCAGACTTGTACTGAACAAACCCAACAAGGTGTTGAACAACCAGCTGCGGAGAATGTTTCAGCAGAATCGGAAGTGCTCACCAAACTGCTTGAATTTATGGCAGCACAAGCAGTTCACAATGCTAAGATGGAGGCATCTCATGAAAGGATTGAAGCTGCTATTCAGAAGATTCAAGCAGACCAAAATCAGATGGCGCAAGACGTGGCAGCTATTCAGGAACATCTGGGCATTAAGTTGTCCTTCAGCGATGTTGTTGAAATAGGAAGACAGGCGGCTGAAGAACCTGTTCCAACACCAGTAGAGGTTGCTGCAACTCATGGTGAGGAGACACCTGCTGAGGTTAATACAGCGGTCTCAGCCTCATCCCCTGCTAATAATGAGGACCAGCATCTCTAGGCGTTTCGGACCTTAGGCTTCTTAGTTTTGTTTGTCTTTGTTTTTTTTGCTTTCGTTTTGTAATGATCATGATGAATGTAATTCTTTTTGATTAATGAACCTTGAGATTGTTAATCATTTCAACTGCTGCATTTCATTTTCATATTGTCTAGTGCGCGCCATAATCTGTTTATATTTTGTACACTATTCCAAAATTGTTTTCAACTAAGTTATAATATTACTGGCATTACTGCTTGTTATTACTAATCTTTTCTAGATTCTTTGTAGAGCAGTATTCAGGTTTGCTACAACCTCAGGGGAAGCAAACATTTCTCTTTCACCACTTTTTGCCTTAACTGACAAAAGGGGGAGAGAAATTATAACTTGTGCTAATTGTAATTTCTTTATTGCTTTATTTTATCAGTTTTATTGCTCTAATCCTTATCTTTACTCTCTATGAATATTGAACTTAGGGGGAGCTCTACTAAAACTGTTACTTATAATTCCTTTGAATTTTTTTTTTCAAGTTAAAATTGCATGTTTGTCACTTAAATCAAAAAGGGGGAGATTGTTAGACTTATGTTCGTTTTTGATGTTATTGACAAGCATCCAATTTGAAATACATCTAACACTGTCAACTGAGAAAAATTTCAGGAACAACAAATTCAATCCTACATACTCGAGACAATTGCTTGGAACTCAAGGAATCAACAAAATCTTGATGATCCATGAGCACATCGATTAGTACAATCGATTCTATAACAGGGTTGAATAAGTTTATAAAGTTTGGTGTTACCCAATCGATTAGCACAATCGATTTGTACATCCTTGAAGAAATCAAACGGGCTATCAATCGATTCTCCAAATCGATTGGTACACATATTGGAAAATAAATTGTACAAGTTAGAGAGCCAGTTTGCCACAAATCGATTAGGCACATCGATTGAGTAAATCACTAAGACTGAACTGATTGTTTACATCGATTAGACAAATCGATTGACATTGTTACTGAAATTAAAATGTGCAAGTCAGTAGCACGTTTTGCAGGCAATCGATTTGGCAAATCGATTGAAATAATCACATCTTTAATTTTGTTTTGTCTACATCGATTGAAACAATCGATTGTTAATGTCCCAGAGCCAAACCTGTTTACTAAATCGATTAGGCCAATCGATTCACTAAAACAAGTTTCAAAATAACTTAGGTCTGGAACATACACAATCAATTACTACAATCTGTTTATATACATCTGTGTTATAAATGTTGGTATCAATCGACTTGGTAAATCGATTGAATAACCCAACTGATGAAAAATACTTCAGACTTAAAGTCCACAATCGATTGACATAAAAGTTTTATAAACAGAGATGACTGAATGGTTAAATCGATTAAGCACATCGATGGTTTTGATCTCGTTGTTTGAACAAAACACATCAAGTCGATTCTACAAATCGATTTAATTATATACTGTCATCAAAGTTTGAAGAACTACTTAAAATAATCGATTGAGTAAATCGATTAGAATGTACAGTTTCAAGATTCAAGAAAAACAAGACTCGCGAAATCGATTGAGGAAATCGATTAACCAGCATTATGACTTTAATGAATCGATTGGGTAAATCGATGCATATGTTGTTTTTCCTGAAACTATATAAACTGTTTTTCATTCTCTTCTTCGAAGATATACAACAACGTACACATAACTTTCTGATATCTTTGTTTCTCACTGTGAAATAACTTTGAACATTACTTTTTCAGTCATGAAGATTCATCTTTCATGATCAACAAGAACTGAGAAAGATTGCTGAAGAAACAACTTTAGAGAAGAAGACTGCTGAAGAAATTTCTGTGTAATTTCTGTTTTAGATACATCTGTAAACAAATTCTTAAAACAAATAACATTGAGAAATCCAGTCTTAACTGGTGGTTATCTTCTGTGATTGAGAGGTCTCATCAAGAAGAAACTTGACTGTAATCTTGGAAGAGTTTATGGGAGATAAACTCTGGGATTCAGGGAGATAAGAATAGAATAGAAAGAATCGTTTTAGATTGATAGGCGAGGAGCTAGAACATCTGTAAACGGATTCTGAGATATTCTATTGGAAAGGCCAAGATTGGATTTGATCTTGGGACTGGACGTAGGTCGTTCAACAACGGCTGAACCAGTATAAATCACTGCGTACAATCTTTCTTACCCTTATCTCTTTTTAATTTCTGCATTGTGTATTTGTTTGATATTGATTGAGTACTTGAATATCTTTCTGCATATTTTGATATTACATGAAAGACTGTTTCCAGCATGATTGTAAGTGAATCAATATCTTGAATAATAAACGTAACTGGTGCATCTCTCAATATATTCTTTGATCCATATACTTTGTGCATTCATTTGTTTTGTAGTTTTGGGACCTTATTTGATGTTATGTTTAATAAATGTACGATTTGTTAAACTGCTGCGCATATCTCTAAAAATAGGTAATCTTCCGCATAATTTTCATTTAACAGAGGTTACTGGTACCAACACCAATGACACAAATGAACTTATTGGATGCACAAGATTGGTTAAAAACCGTAATTGGACAACAATAAGCCTAGGGAGGACGAAAATGACCTAAATGTTCATCCAATGACACAAATGAACTTATTGGATGCACAAGATTGGTTAAAAACCCTAATTGGACAAGAATAAGCCTAGGGAGGACGAAAATGACCTAAATGTTCGTCCAATGACACAAACACACCTATTGGATGCACAAGATTGCATAAAAACCCTAATTGGACAAGAATAAGACTAGGGAGGACGAAAATGACCTAAATGTTCCTCCAATGACACAAACACACCTATTTGATGCACAAGATTGCATAAAAACCCTAATTGGACAAGAATAAGACTAGGGAGGACGAAAATGACCTAAATGTTCATCCAATGACACAAATGAACTTATTGGATGCAGAAGATTGGTTAAAAACCCTAATTGGACAAGAATAAGCCTAGGGAGGACGAAAATGACCTAAATGTTCGTCCAATGACACAAACACACCTATTGGATGCACAAGATTGCATAAAAACCCTAATTGGTCAAGAATAAGACTAGGGAGGACGAAAATGACCTAAATATTCATCCAATGACACAATTGAACTTATTGGATGCTGAAGATTGGTTAAAAACCCTATTTGGGCAAGAATAAGACTAGGGAGGACGAAAATGACCTAAATGTTCCTCCAATGACACAAATGAACTTCTTGGATGCACAAGATTGCATAAAAACCCTAATAGGACAAGAATAAGACTAGGGAGGACGAAAATGACCAAAATGTTCCTCCAATGAAACAAATGAACTTATTGGATGCACAAGGTTGGTTAAAAACCCTATTTGGACAAGAATAAGCCTAGGGAGGACGAAAATGACCTAAATGTTCAACCAATGACACATACGAACTTATTGGATGCACATGATTAGTTAAAAACCATAATTGGCCCAGATTAAGCCTAGGGAGGACGAAAATGATCTAAATGTTCTTCCAATGACACAAACACACCTATTGGATGCACAAGATTGCATAAAAACCCTAATTGGTCAAGAATAAGACTAGGGAGGACGAAAATGACCTAAATATTCATCCAATGACACAAATGAACTTATGGGATGCACAAGATTGGTTAAAAACCCTAATTGGACAAGAATAAGCCTAGGGAGGACGAAAATGACCTAAATGTTCGTCCAATGACACAAACACACCTATTGGATGCACAAGATTGCATAAAAACCCTAATTGGTCAAGAATAAGACTAGGGAGGACGAAAATGACCTAAATATTCATCCAATGACACAATTGAACTTATTGGATGCAGAAGATTGGTTAAAAACCCTATTTGGGCAAGAATAAGACTAGGGAGGACGAAAATGACCTAAATGTTCCTCCAATGACACAAATGAACTTATTGGATGCACAAGATTGCATAAAAACCCTAATTGGACAAGAATAAGCCTAGGGAGGACGAAAATGACCTAAATGTTCGTC
Organism: Cicer pinnatifidum; assembly: GCA_037974775.1. Taxonomy (NCBI): domain Eukaryota; kingdom Viridiplantae; phylum Streptophyta; class Magnoliopsida; order Fabales; family Fabaceae; genus Cicer; species Cicer pinnatifidum. The sequence continues at coordinate 11,632 of JBBPBR010000358.1, forward strand.
CAATGACACAAACACACCTATTGGATGCACAAGATTGCATAAAAACCCTAATTGGACAAGAATAAGCCTAGTGAGGACGAAAATGACCAAAATGTTCATCCAATGACACAAATGAACTTATTGGATGCACAAGATTGGTTAAAAACCCTAATTGTAAAAGAATAAGCCTAGGGAAGACGAAAATGACCTAAATGTTCATCCAATGACCCAAATGAACTTATTGGATGCACAAGATTGGTTAAAAACCCTAATTGGACAAGAAAAAGCCTAGGGAGGACGAAAATGACCTAAATGTTCATCCAATGACACAAATGAACTTATTGGATGCACAAGATTGGTTAAAAACCCTAATTGGACAAGAATAAGCCTAGGGAGGACGAAAATGACCTAAATGTTCGTCCAATGACACAAACACACCTATTGGATGCACAAGATTGCATAAAAACCCTAATTAGACAAGAATAAGACTAGGGAGGACGAAAATGACCTAAATGTTCCTCCAATGACACAAACACACCTATTGGATGCACAAGATTGCATAAAAACCCTAATTCGACAAGAATAAGACTAGGGAGGACGAAAATGACCTAAATGTTCATCCAATAACACAAATGAACTTATTGGATCCACAAGATTGCTTAAAACCCTAATTGGACAAGAATAAGACTAGGGAGGACGAAAATGACCTAAATGTTCATCCAATGACACAAATGAACTTATTGGATGCACAAGATTGGTTAAAAACCCTAATTGGACAAGAATAAGCCTAGGGAGGACGAAAATGACCTAAATGTTCGTCCAATGACACAAACACACCTATTAGATGCACAAGATTGCATAAAAACCCTAATTGGACAAGAGTAAGACTAGGGAGGACGAAAATGACCTAAATGTTCCTCCAATGACACAAACACACCTATTGGATGCACAAGATTGCATAAAAACCCTAATTGGACAAGAATAAGACTAGGGAGGACGAAAATGACCTAAATGTTCATCCAATGACACAAATGAACTTATTGGATGCACAAGATTGGTTAAAAACCCTAATTGGACAAGAATAAGCCTAGGGAGGACGAAAATGAGCTAAATGTTTGTCCAATGACACAAACACACCTATTGGATGCACAAGATTGCATAAAAACCCTAATTGGACAAGAATAAGCCTAGGGAGGACGAAAATGACCTAAATGTTCATCCAATGACACAAATGAACTTATTGGAAGCACAAGATTGGTTAAAAACCATAATAGGACAAAAATAAGCCTAGGGAGGACGAAAATGACCTAAATAATCATCCAATGACACAAATGAACTTATTGGATGCACAAGATTGGTTAAAAACCCTAATTGGACAAGAATAAGCCTAGGGAGGACGAAAATGACCTAAATGTTCGTCCAATGACACAAACACACCTATTGGATGCACAAGATTGCATAAAAACCCTAATTGGACAAGAATAAGCCTAGGGAGGACGAAAATGACCTTAATGTTCATCCAATGACACAAATGAACTTATTGGATGCACAAGATTGGTTAAAAACCCTAATTGGACAAGAATAAGCCTAGAGAGGACGAAAATGACCTAAATGTTCATCCAATGACACAAATGAACTTATTGGATGCACAAGATTGGTTGAAAACCCTAATTGGACAAGAATAAGCCTAGGGAGGACGAAAATGACCTAAATGTTCATCCAATGACACAAATGAACTTATTGGATGCACAAGATTCTTTAAAAACCCTAATTGGACAAGAATAAGCCTAGGGATGACGAAAATGACCTAAACGTTCGTCCAATGACACAAACACACCTATTGGATGCACAAGATTGCATAAAAACCCTAATTGGACAAGAATAAGCCTAGGGAGGACGAAAATGACCTAAATGTTCGTCCAATGACACAAACACACCTATTGGATGCACAAGATTGCATAAAAACCCTAATTGGACAAGAATAAGACTAGGAAGGACGAAAATGACCTAAATGTTCATCGAATGACACAAATGACCTTATTGGATGCACAAGATTGGTTAAAAACCCTAATTGGACAAGAATAAGCCTAGGGAGGACGAAAATGACCTAAATGTTCGTCCAATGACACAAACACACCTATTGGATGCACAAGATTGCATAAAAACCCTAATTGGACAAGAATAAGCCTAGGGAGGACGAAAATGACCTAAATGTTCGTCCAATGACAGAAATGAACTTATTGGATGCACAAGATTGGTTAAAAACCCTAATTGGACAAGAATAAGCCTAGGGAGGACGAAAATGACCTAAATGTTCAACCAATGACACAAATGAACTTATTGGATGCACAAGATTGGTTAAAAACCCTACTTGGACAAGAATAAGCCTAGGGAGGACGAAAATGACCTAAATGTTCATCCAATGACACAAATGAACTTATTGGATGCAAAAGATTGGTTAAAAACCCTAATTGGACAAGAATAAGCCTAGGGAGGACGAAAATGACCTAAATGTTCATGCAATGACACAAATGAACTTATTGGATGCAAAAGATTGGTTAAAAACCCTAATTGGACAACAATAAGACTAAGGAGGACGAAAATGACCTAAATGTTCCTCCAATGATAAATACACACCTATTGGATGCACAAGATTGCTTAACACCCTAATTGGACAAGAATAAGACTTGGGAGGACGAAAATGACCTAAATGTTCAACCAATGACACAAATGAACTTACTGGATGCACAAGTTTGGGTGAAAACCCTAATTGGACAAGAATAAGCCTAGGGAGGACGAAAATGACCTAAATGTTCATCCAATGACACAAATGAACTTATTGGATGCACAAGATTGGTTAAAAACCCTAATTGGACAAGAATAAGCCTAGGGAGGACGAAAATGACATAAATGTTCGTCCAATGACACAAACACACCTATTGGATGCACAAGATTGCATAAAATCCCTAAGTGGACAAGAATAAGACTAAGGAGGACGAAAATGACCTAAATGTTCCTCCAATGATAAATACACACCTATTGGATGCACAAGATTGCTTAAAACCCTAATTGGACAAGAATAAGACTTGGGAGGACGAAAATGACCTAAATGTTCATCCAATGACACAAATGAACTTATTGGATGCACAAGATTGGTTAAAAACCCTAATTGGACAAGAATAAGCATAGGGAGGACGAAAATGACCTAAATGTTCATCCAATGACACAAACACACATATTGGATGCACAAGATTGCTTAAAACCCTAATTGGACAAGTATAAGACTAGGGAGGACGAAAATGACCTAAATGTTCATCCAATGACACAAATGAACTTATTGGATGCACAAGATTGGTTTAAAACCCTAATTGGACAAGAATAAGCCTAGGGAGGACTAAAGTGACCTAAATGTTCATCTAAAGACACAAATGAACTTATTGGATGCACAAGATTGGTTGAAAACCCTAATTGGACAAGAATAAGCCTAGGGAGGACGAAAATGACCTAAATGTTCATCCAATGACACAAATGAACTTATTGGATGCACAAGATTGGTTAAAAACCCTAATTGGACAAGAATAAGCCTAGGGAGGACGAAAATGACCTAAATGTTCGTCCAATGACACAAACACACCTATTGGATGCACAAGATTGCATAAAAACCCTAATTGGACAAGAATAAGACTAGGGAGGACGAAAATGACCTAAATGTTCCTCCAATGACACAAACACACCTATTGGATGCACAAGATTTCATAAAAACCGTAATTCGACAAGAATAAGACTAGGGAGGACGAAAATGACCTAAATGTTCATCCAATGACACAAATGAACTTATTGGATGCAGAAGATTGGTTTAAAACCCTAATTGGACAAGAATAAGCATAGGGAGGATGAAAATGACCTAAATGTTCATCCAATGACACAAATGAACTTATTGGATGCACAAGATTGGTTAAAAACCGTAATTGGACAAGAATAAGCCTAGGGAGGATGAAAATGACCTAAATGTTCATCCAATGACACAAATGAACTTATTGGATGCACAAGATTGGTTAAAAACCCTAATTGGACAAGAATAAGCCTAGGGAGGACGAGAATGACCTAAATGTTCGTCCAATGACACAAACACACCTATTGGATGCACAAGATTGCATAAAAACCCTAATTGGACAAGAATAAGACTAGGGAGGACGAAAATGACCTAAATGATCCTCCAATGACACAAACACACCTATTGGATGCACAAGATTGCATAAAAACCCTAATTGGACAAGAATAAGACTAGGGAGGACGAAAATGACCTAAATGTTCCTCCAATGACACAAACACACCTATTGGATGCACAAGATTTCATAAAAACCCTAATTCGACAAGAATAAGACTAGGGAGGACGAAAATGACCTAAATGTTCATCCAATGACACAAATGAACTTATTGGATGCACAAGATTGGTTGAAAGCCCTAATTGGACAAGAATAAGCCTAGGGAGGGCGAAAATGACCTAAATGTTCGTCCAATGACACAAACACACCTATTGGATGCACAAGATTGCATAAAAACCCTAATTGGACAAGAATAAGACTAGGGAGGACGAAAATAACCTAAATGTTCCTCCAATGACACAAACACACCTATAGGATGCACAAGATTGGTTAAAAACCATAATTGGACAAGAATAAGCCTAGGGAGGACGAAAATGACCTAAAAGTTCGTCCAATGACACAAACACACCTATTGGATGCACAAGATTGCATAAAAACCCTAATTGGACAAGAATAAGACTAGGGAGGACGAAAATAACCTAAATGTTCCTCCAATGACACAAACACACCTATTGGATGCACAAGATTGCATAAAAACCCTAATTCGACAAGAATAAGACTAGGGAGGACGAAAATGACCTAAATGTTCCCCCAATGAGACAAACACACCTATTGGATGCACAAGATTGTATAAAAACCCTAATTCGACAAGAATAAGACTAGGGAGGACGAAAATGACCTAAATATTCCTCCAATGACACAAACACACCTATTGGATGCACAAGATTGCATAAAAACCCTAATTGGACAAGAATAAGACTAGGGAGGACGAAAATGACCTAAATATTCCTCCAATGACACAAACACACCTATTGGATGCACAAGATTGGTTAAAAACCCTAATTGGACAAGAATAAGCCTAGGGAGGACGAAAATGACCTAAATGTTCGTCCAATGACACAAACACACCTATTGGATGCACAAGATAGCATAAAAACCCTAATTGGACAAGAATAAGACTAGGGAGGACGAATATGACCTAAATGTTCATCCAATGACACAAATGAACTTATTGGATGCACAAGATTGGTTAAAAACCCTAATTGGACAAGAATAAGCCTAGGGAGGACGAAAATGACCTAAATGTTCGTCCAATGACACAAACACACATATTGGATGCCCAAGATTGCATAAAAACCCTAATTGGACAAGAATAAGACTAGGGAGGACGAAAATGACCTAAATGTTCATCCAATGACACAAATGAACTTATTGGATGCACAAGATTGGTTAAAAACCCTAATTGGACAAGAATAAGCCTAGGGAGGACGAAAATGACCTAAATGTTCGTCCAATGACACAAACACACCTATTGGATGCACAAGATTGCACAAAAACCCTAATTGGACAAGAATAAGACTAGGGAGGACGAAAATAACCTAAATGTTCCTCCAATGACACAAACACACCTATTGGATGCACAAGATTGCATAAAAACCCTAATTCGACAAGAATAAGACTAGGGAGGACGAAAATGACCTAAATGTTCCTCCAATGACACAAACACACCTATTGGATGCACAAGATTTCATAAAAACCCTAATTCGACAAGAATAAGACTAGGGAGGACGAAAATGACCTAAATGTTCATCCAATGACACAAATGAACTTATTGGATGCACAAGATTGGTTGAAAGCCCTAATTGGACAAGAATAAGCCTAGGGAGGGCGAAAATGACCTAAATGTTCGTCCAATGACACAAACACACCTATTGGATGCACAAGATAGCATAAAAACCCTAATTGGACAAGAATAAGACTAGGGAGGATGAAAATGACCTAAATGTTCCTCCAATGACACAAACAAACCTATTGGATGCACAAGATTGTATAAAAACCCTAATTCGACAAGAATAAGACTAGGGAGGACGAAAATGACCTAAATGTTCCTCCAATGACACAAACACACCTATTGGATGCACAAGATTGCATAAAAACCCTAATTGGACAAGAATAAGACTAGGGTGGACGTAAATGACCTAAATGTTCCACCAATGACACAAATGAACTTATTGGATGCACAAGGTTGGTTAAAAACCCTAATTGAACAAGAATAAGCCTAGGGAGGACGAAAATGACCTAAATGTTCGTCCAATGACACAAACACACCAATTGGATGCACAAGATTGCATAAAAACCCTAATTGGACAAGAATAAGACTAGGGAGGACGAAAATAACCTAAATATTCATCCAATGACACAAATGAACTTATTGGATGCACAAGATTGGTTAAAAACCCTAATTGGACAAGAATAAGCCTAGGGAGGACGAAAATGACCTAAATGTTCGTCCAATGACACAAACACACCTATTGGATGCACAAGATTGCATAAAAACCCTAATTGGACAAGAATAAGACTAGGGAGGACGAAAATGACCTAAATGTTCCTCCAATGACACAAACACACCTATTGGATGCACAAGATTTCATAAAAACCCTAATTCGACAAGAATAAGACTAGGGAGGACGAAAATGACCTAAATGTTCCTCCAATGACACAAATGAACTTATTGGATGCACAAGGTTGGTTAAAAACCCTAATTGGACAAGAATAAGACTAGGGAGGACGAAAATGACCTAAATGTTCATCCAATGACACAAATGAACTTATTGGATGCACAAGATTGGTTAAAAACCCTAATTGGACAAGAATAAGCCTAGGGAGGACGAAAATGACCTAAATGTTCGTCCAATGACACAAACACACCTATTGGATGCACAAGATTGCATAAAAACCCTAATTTGATAAGATTAAGACCAGGGAGGACGAAAATGACCTAAATGTTCCTCCAATGACCCAAACACACCTATTGGATGCACAAGATTGCATAAAAACCCTAATTCGACAAGAATAAGACTAGGGAGGACGAAAATGACCTTAATGTTCATCCAATGACACAAATGAACTTATTGGATGCACAAGATTGGTTAAAAACCCTAATTGGACAAGAATAAGCCTAGGGAGGACGAAAATGACCTAAATGTTCGTCCAATGACACAAACACACCTATTGGATGCAAAAGATTGCATAAAACCCTAATAGGACAAGAATAAGACTAGGGAGGACGAAAATGACCTAAATGTTCATCCAATGACACAAATGAACTTATTGGATGCACAAGATTGGTTAAAAACCCTAATTGGACAAGAATAAGCATAGGGAGGACGAAAATGACCTAAATGTTCATCTAATGACACAAATGAACTTTTTGGATGCACAAGATTGGTTAAAAACCCTAATTGGACAAGAATAAGCATAGGGAGGACGAAAATGACCTAAATGTTCATCCAATGACACAAATGAACTTATTGGATGCACAAGATTGGTTAAAAACCCTAATTGGACAAGAATAAGCATAGGGAGGACGAAAATGACCTAAATGTTCATCCAATGACACAAATGAACTTATTGGATGCACAAGATTGATTAAAAACCCTAATTCGACAAGAATAAGCCTAGGGAGGACGAAAATGACCTAAATGTTCGTCCAATGACACAAACACACCTATTGGATGCACAAGATTGCATAAAAACCCTAATTGGACAAGAATAAGACTAGGGAGGACGAAAATGACCTAAATGTTCCTCCAATGACACAAACACACCTATTGGATGCACAAGATTGCATAAAAACCCTAATTGGACAAGAATAAGACTAGGGAGGACGAAAATGACCTAAATGTTCATCCAATGACACAAATGAAATTATTGGATGCACAAGATTGGTTAAAAACCCTAATTGGACAAAAATAAGTCTAGGGAGGACGAAAATGACCTAAATGTTCGTCCAATGACACAAACACACCTATTGGATGCACAAGATTGCATAAAAACCCTAATTGGACAAGAATAAGACTAGGGAGGACGAAAATGACCTAAATGTTCATCCAATGACACAAATGAACTTATTGGATGCACAAGATTGGTTAAAAACCCTAATTGGACAAGAATAAGCATAGGGAGGACGAAAATGACCTAAATGTTCGTCCAATGACACAAACCCACATATTGGATGCACAAGATTGCTTAAAACCCTAATTGGACAAGAATAAGGCTAGGGAGGACGAAAATGACCTAAATGTTCATCCAATGACACAAATGAACTTTTTGGATGCACAAGATTGGTTAAAAACCCTAATCGGACAAGAATAAGCCTAGGGAGGACAAAAATGACCTAAATGTTCGTCCAATGACACAAACACACCTATTGGATGCACAAGATTGCATAAAAACCCTAATTGGACAAGAATAAGACTAGGGAGGACGAAAATGACCTAAATGTTCCTCCAATGACACAAACACACCTATTGGATGCACAAGATTGCATAAAAACCCTGATTGGACAAGAATAAGACTAGGGAGGACGAAAATGACCTAAATGTTCCTCCAATGACACAAACAAACCTATTGGATGCACAAGATTGTATAAAAACCCTAATTCGACAAGAATAAGACTAGGGAGGACGAAAATAACCTAAATGTTCCTCCAATGACACAAACACACCTATTGGATGCACAAGATAGCATAAAAACCCTAATTGGACAAGAATAAGACTAGGGAGGACGAAAATGACCTAAATGTTCCTCCAATGACACAAACAAACCTATTGGATGCACAAGATTGTATAAAAACCCTAATTCGACAAGAATAAGACTAGGGAGGACGAAAATGACCTAAATGTTCCTCCAATGACACAAACACACCTATTGGATGCACAAGATTGCATAAAAACCCTAATTGGACAAGAATAAGACTAGGGAGGAGGAAAATGACCTAAATGTTCATCCAATGACACAAATGAACTTATTGGATGCACAAGATTGGTTAAAAACCCTAATTGGACAAGAATAAGCATAGGGAGGACGAAAATGACCTAAATGTTCATCCAATGACACAAACACACATATTGGATGCACAAGATTGCTTAAAACCCAAATTGGACAAAAATAAGACTAGGGATGACAAAAATGGCCTAAATGTTCATCCAATGACACAAATGAACTTATTGGATGCACAAGATTGGTTAAAAACCCTAATTGGACAAGAATAAGACTAGGGAGGACGAAAATGACCTAAATGTTCATCCAATGACACAAATGAACTTATTGGATGCACAAGATTGCTTAAAAATCCTAATTGGACAAGAATAAGCCTAGGGAGGACGAAAATGACCTAAATGTTCATCTAATGACACAAATGAACTTATTGGATGCACAAGATTGGTTGATAACCCTAATTGGACAAGAATAAGCCTAGGGAGGATGAAAATGACCTAAATGTTCATCCAATGACACAAATGAACTTATTGGATGCACAAGATTGGTTAAAAACCCTAATTGGACAAGAATAAGCCTAGGGAGGACGAAAATGACCTAAATGTTCGTCCAATGACACAAATGAACTTATTGGATGCACAAGATTGTTTAAAAACCCTAATTTGACAAGAATAAGCCTAGGGAGGACGAAAATGACCTAAATGTTCATCCAATGACACAAATGAACTTATTGGATGCACAAGATTGGTTGAAAACCCTAATTGGACAAGAATAAGCCTAGGGAGGACGAAAATGACCTAAATGTTCATCCAATGACACAAATGAACTTATTGGATGCACAAGATTGGTTAAAAACCCTTATTGGACAAGAATAAGCCTAGGGAGGACGAAAATGACCTAAATGTTCATCCAATGACACAAATGAACTTATTGGATGCCCAAGATTGGTTAAAAACCCTAATTGGACAAGAATAAGCCTAGGGAGGACGAAAATGACCTAAATGTTCATCCAATGACACAAACACACCTATTGGATGCACAAGATTGGTTAAAAACCCTAATTGGACAAGAATAAGCGTAAGGAGGACGAAAATGACCTAAATGTTCATCCAATGACACAAACACACCTATTGGATGCACAAGATTGGTTAAAAACCCTAATTGGACAAGAATAAGCCTAGGGAGGACGAAAATGACGTAAATGTTCATCCAATGACACAAATGAACTTATTGGATGCACAAGATTGGTTAAAAACCCTAATAGGACAAGAATAAGCCTAGGGTGGACGAAAATGACCAAAATGTTTATCCAATGTTACAAATGAACTTATTGGATGCACAAGATTGGTTAAAAACCCTAATTGGACAAGAATAAGCCTAGGGAGGACGAAAATGACCTAAATGTTCATCCAATGACACAAACACACCTATTGGATGCACAAGATTGGTTAAAAACCCTAATTGTACAACAATAAGCCTTGGGAGGACGAAAATGACCTAAATGTTCATCCAATGACACAAATGAACTTATTGGATGCACAAGATTGGTTAAAAACCCTAATTAGACAAGAATAAGCCTAGGGAGGACGAAAATGACCTAAATGTTCATCCAATGACACAAACACACCTATTGGATGCACAAGATTGGTTAAAAACCCTAATTGGACAAGAATAAGCCTAGGGAGGACGAAAATGACGTAAATGTTCATCCAATGACACAAATGAACTTATTGGATGCACAAGATTGCTTAAAAACCCTAATTGGACAAGAATAAGACTAGGGAGGACAAAATGACCTAAATGTTCATCCAATGACACAAACACACCTATTGGATGCAAAAGATTGGTTAGAAACCCTAATAGAACAAGACTAAGCCTAGGGAGGACGAAAATAACCTAAATGTTCATCCAATGACACAAATGAACTTATTTGATGCACAAGATTGCTTAAAAACCCTAATTGGACAAGAATAAGCCTAGGGAGGACGAAAATGACCTAAATGTTCATCCAATGACACAAATGAACTTATTGGATGCACAAGATTGGTTAAAAACCCTAATTGGACAACAATAAGCCTTGGGAGGACGAAAATGACCTAAATGTTCATCCAATGACACAAATACACCTATTGGATGCAAAAGATTGGTTAGAAACCCTAATTTGACAAGAATAAGCCTAGGGAGGACATAAATGACCTAAATGTTCATCCAATGACACAAACACACCTATTGGATGCACAAGATTGGTTAAAAACCCTAATTGGACAAGAATAAGCCTAGGGAGGACGAAAATGACCTAAATGTTCATCCAATGACACAAAAGAACTTATTGGATGCACAAGATTGGTTAAAAACCTTAATTGGACAAGAATAAGCCTAGGGAGGACGAAAATGACCTAAATGTTCATCCAATGACACAAATGAACTTATTGGATGCACAAGATTGGTTAAAAACCCTAATTGGACAAGAATAAGCCCAGGGAGGACGAAAATGACCTAAATGTTCATCCAATGACACAAACACACCTATTGGATGCACAAGATTGGTTAAAAACCCTAATTGGACAAGAATAAGCCTAGGGAGGACGGAAATGACCTAAATGTTCGTCCAATGACACAAACAGACCTATTGGATGCACAAGATTGCATAAAAACCCTAATTGGACAAGAATAAGACTAGGCAGGACGAAAATGACCTAAATGTTCATCCAATGACACAAATGAACTTATTGGATGCACAAGATTGGTTAAAAACCCTAATTGGACAAGAATAAGCATAGGGAGGACGAAAATGACCTAAATGTTCATCTAATGACACAAACCCACATATTGGATGCACAAGATTGCTTAAAACCCTAATTGGACAAGAATAAGACTAGGGAGGACGAAAATGACCTAAATGTTCATCCAATGACACAAATGAACTTATTGAATGCACAACATTGGTTAAAAACTCTAATCGGACAAGAATAAGCCTAGGGAGGACGAAAATGACCTAAATGTTCGTCCAATGACAAAAACACACCTATTGGATGCACAAGATTGCATAAAAACCCTAATTGGACAAGAATAAGACTAGGGAGGACGAAAATGACCTAAATGTTCCTCCAATGACACAAACACACCTATTGGATGCACAAGATTGCATAAAAACCCTGATTGGACAAGAATAAGACTAGGGAGGACGAAAATGACCTAAATGTTCCTCCAATGACACAAACAAACCTATTGGATGCACAAGATTGTATAAAAACCCTAATTCGACAAGAATAAGACTAGGGAGGACGAAAATAACCTAAATGTTCCTCCAATGACACAAACACACCTATTGGATGCACAAGATTGCATAAAAACCCTAATTGGACAAGAATAAGACTAGGGAGGACGTAAATGACCTAAATGTTCCACCAATGACCCAAATGAACTTATTGGATGCACAAGGTTGGTTAAAAACCCTAATTGGACAAGAATAAGCCTAGGGAAGACGAAAATGACCTAAATGTTCAACCAATGACACAAATGAACTTATTGGATGCACAAGGTTGGTTAAAAACCTTAATTGGACAAGAATAAGCCTAGGGAGGACGAAAATGACCTAAATGTTCGTCCAATGACACAAACACACCTATTGGATGCACAAGATTGCATAAAAACCCTAATTGGACAAGAATAAGCCTAGGGAGGACGAAAATGACCTAAATGTTCATCCAATGACACAAATGAACTTATTGGATGCACAAGATTAGTTAAAAACCCTAATTGGACAAGAATAAGCATAGGGAGGACGAAAATGACCTAAATGTTCATCCAATGACACAAATAAACTTATTGGATGCACAAGATTGCATAAAAACCCTAATTGGACAAGAATAAGACTAGGGAGGACGAAAATGACCTAAATATTCATCCAATGACACAAATGAACTTATTGGATGCACAAGAATGGTTAAAAACCCTAATTGGACAAGAATAAGCCTAGGGAGGACGAAAATGACCAAAATGTTCATCCAATGACACAAATGAACTTATTGGATGCACAAGGTTGGTTAAAAACCCAAATTGGACAAGAATAAGCCTACGGAGGACGTAAATGACCTAAATGATCCACCAATGACACAAATGAACTTATTGGATGCACAAGGTTGGTTAAAAACCCTAATTGGACAAGAATAAGCCTAGGGAGGACGAAAATGACCTAAATGTTCAACCAATGACACAAATGAACTTATTGGATGCACAAGAATGGTTAAAAACCCAAATTGGACAAGAATAAGCCTAGGGAGGACGAAAATGACCTAAATGTTCGTCCAATGACACAAACACACCTATTGGATGCACAAGATTGCATAAAAACCCTAATTGGACAAGAATAAGACTAGGGAGGACGAAAATGACCTAAACGTTCCTCCAATGACACAAATGAACTTATTGGATGCACAAGATTGGTTAAAAACCCTAATTGGACAAGAATAAGCCTAGGGAGGACGAAAATGACCTAAATGTTCGTCCAACGACACAAACACACATATTGGATGCACAAGATTGGTTAAAAACCATAATTGGACAAGAATAAGCCTAGGGAGGACGAAAATGACCTAAATGTTCGTCCAATGACACAAACACACCTATTGGATGCACAAGATTGCATAAAAACCCTAATTGGACAAGAATAAGACTAGGGAGGACGAAAATGACCTAAATGTTCCTCCAATGACACAAACACACCTATTGGATGCACAAGATTGCATAAAAACCCTAATTGGACAAGAATAAGACTAGGGAGGACGAAAATGACCTAAATGTTCCTCCAATGACACAAACACACCTATTGGATGCACAAGATTGCATAAAAACCCTAATTCGACAAGAATAAGACTAGGGAGGACGAAAATGACCTAAATGTTCATCCAATGACATAAATGAACTTATTGGTTGCACAAGATTGGTTAAAAACCCTAATTGGACAAGAATAAGCCTAGGGAGGACGAAAATGACCTAAATGTTCGTCCAATGACACAAACACACCTATTGGATGCACAAGATTGCATAAAAACCCTAATTGGACAAGAATAAGACTAGGGAGGACGAAAATGACCTAAATGTTCCTCCAATGACACAAACAAACCTATTGGATGCACAAGATTGTATAAAAACCCTAATTCGACAAGAATAAGACTAGAGAGGACGAAAATGTCCTAAATGTTCCTCCAATGACACAAACACACCTATTGGATGCACAAGATTGCATAAAAACCCTAATTGGACAAGAATAAGACTAGGGAGGACGTAAATGACCTAAATGTTCCACCAATGACACAAATGAACTTCTTGGATACACAAGGTTGGTTAAAAACCCAAATTGGACAAGAATAAGCCTAGGGAGGACGAAAATGACCTAAATGTTCGTCCAATGACACAAACACACCTATTGGATGCACAAGATTGCATAAAAACCCTAATTGGACAAGAATAAGACTAGGGAGGACGAAAATGACCTAAATGTTCATCCAATGACAAAAATGAACTTATTGGTTGCACAAGATTGGTTAAAAACCCTAATTGGACAAGAATAAGCATAGGGAGGACGAAAATGACCTAAATGTTCGTCCAATGACACAAACCCACATATTGGATGCACAAGATTGCTTAAAACCCTAATTGGACAAGAATAAGACTAGGGAGGACGAGAATGACCTAAATGTTCATCCAATGACACAAATGAACTTATTGGATGCACAAGATTGGTTAAAAACCCTAATTGGACAAGAATAAGCCTAGGGAGGACGAAAATGACCTAAATGTTCGTCCAATGACACAAACACACCTATTGGATGCACAAGATTGCATAAAAACCCTAATTGGACAAGAATAAGACTAGGGAGGACGAAAATGACCTAAATGTTCCTCCAATGACACAAACACACCTATTGGATGCACAAGATTGCATAAAAACCCTAATTGGACAAGAATAAGACTAGGGAGGACGTAAATGACCTAAACGTTCCACCAATGACACAAATGAACTTATTGGATGCACAATGTTGGTTAAAAACCCTAATTGGACAAGAATAAGACTAGGGAGGACGAAAATGACCTAAATGTTCATCCAATGACACAAATGAACTTATTGGATGCACAAGATTGGTTAAAAACCCTAATTGGACAAGAATAAGCCTAGGGAGGACGAAAATGACCTAAATGTTCGTCCAATGACACAAACACACCTATTGGATGCACAAGATTGCATAAAAACCATAAACCCTAAACCCTAATTTGACAAGAATAAGCCTAGGGAGGACGAAAATGACCTAATTGTTCATCCAATGACACAAATGAACTTATTGAATGCACAAGATTGGTTAAAAACCCTAATCGGACAAGAATAAGCCTAGGGAGGACGAAAATGACCTAAATGTTCGTCCAATGACACAAACACACCTATTGGATGCACAAGATTGCATAAAAACCCTAATTGGACAAGAATAAGACTAGGGAGGACGAAAATGACCTAAATGTTCCTCCAATGACACAAACACACCTATTGGATGCACAAGATTGCATAAAAACCTAATTCGACAAGAATAAGACTAAGGACGACGAAAATTACCTAAATGTTCATCCAATGACACAAATGAACTTATTGGATGCACAAGATTGGTTAAAAACCCTAATTGGACAAGAATAAGCCTAGGGAGGACGAAAATGACCTAAATGTTCGTCCAATGACACAAACACACCTATTGGATGCACAAGATTGCATAAAAACCCTAATTGGACAAGAATAAGACTAGGGAGGACGAAAATGACCTAAATGTTCCTCCAATGACACAAACACACCTATTGGATGCACAAGATTGCATAAAAACCCTAATTGGACAAGAATAAGACTAGAAGGACGAAAATGACCTAAATGTTCATTCAATGACACAAATGAACTTATTGAATGCACAAGATTGGTTAAAAACCCTAATCGGACAAAAATAAGCCTAGGGAGGACGAAAATGACCTAAATGTTCGTCCAATGACACAAACACACCTATTGGATGCACAAGATTGCATAAAAACCCTAATTGGACAAGAATAAGACTAGGGAGGACGAAAATGACCTAAATGTTCCTCCAATGACACAAACACACCTATAGGATGCACAAGATTGCATAAAAACCCTAATTGGACAAGAATAAGCAATAGGGAGGACGAAAATGACCTAAACGTTCATCCAATGACACAAACCCACATATTGGATGCACAAGATTGCTTAAAACTCTAATTGGACAAGAATAAGCCTAGGGAGGACGAAAATGACCTAAATGTTCGTCCAATGACACAAACACACCTATTGGATGCACAAGATTGCATAAAAACCCTAATTGGACAAGAATAAGACTAGGGAGGACGAAAATGACCTAAATGTTTATCCAACGACACAAACACACCTGTTGGATGCACAAGATTGGTTAAAAACCCTAATTGGACAAGAATAAGCTTAGGGAAGACGAAAATGACCTAAATGTTCGTCCAATGACACAAATGAACTTATTGGATGCATAAGATTGGTTAAAAACCCTAATTGGACAAGAATAAGCCTAGGGAGGACGAAAATGACCTAAATGTTCATCCAATGACACAAATGAACTTATTGGATGCACAAGATTGGTTAAAAACCCTAATTGGACAAGAATAAGCCTAGGGAGGGCGAAAATGACCTAAATGTTCGTCCAATGACACAAACACACCTATCGGATGCATAAGATTACATAAAAACCCTAATTGGACAAGAATAAGACTAGGGAGGACGAAAATGACCTAAATGTTCGTCCAATGACACAAACACACCTATTGGATGCACAAGATTGGTTAAAAACCCTAATTGGACAAGAATAAGCATAGGGAGGACGAAAATGACCTAAATGTTCATCCAATGACACAAACCCACATATTGGATGCACAAGATTGCTTAAAACCCTAATTGGACGAGAATAAGACTAGGGAGGATGAAAATGACCTAAATGTTCATCCAATGACACAAATGAACTTATTGGATGCACAAGATTGGTTAAAAACCCTAATTCGACAAGAATAAGCCTAGGGAGGACGAAAATGACCTAAATGTTCGTCCAATAACACAAACACACCTATTGGATGCACAAGATTGCATAAAAACCCTAATTGGACAAGAATAAGACTAGGGAGGACGAAAATGACCTAAATGTTCATCCAATGACACAAATGAACTTATTGTATGCACAAGATTGGTTAAAAGCCCTAATTGGACATGAATAAGCATAGGGAGAACGAAAATGACCTAAATGTTTATCCAATGACACAAACACACATATTGGATGCACAAGATTGCTTAAAACCATAATTGGACAAGAAAAAGACTAGGGAGGACGAAAATGACCTAAATGTTCATCCAATGACACAAATGAACTTATTGGATGCACAAGGTTGGTTAAAAACCCTAATTGGACAAGAATAAGCCTAGGGAGGACGAAAATGACCTAAATGTTCAACCAATGACACAAATGAACTTATTGGATGCACAAGATTGGTTAAAAACCCTAATTGGACAATAATAAGCCTAGGGAGGACGTAAATGACCTAAATGTTCAACCAATGACACAAATGAACTTCTTGGATGCACAAGGTTGTTTAAAAACCCTATTTGGACAAGAATAAGGTTAGGGAGGACGAAAATGACCTAAATGTTCGTCCAATGACACAAACACACCTATTGGATGCACAAGATTGCATAAAAACCCTAATTGGACAAGAATAAACCTAGGGAGGACGAAAATGACTTAAATGTTCCTCCAATGAAACAAATGAACCTATTGGATGCACAAGATTGGTTAAAAACCCTAATTTGACAAGAATAAGCCTAGGGAGGAGGAAAATGACCTAAATGTTCATCCAATGACACAAATGAACTTATTGGTTGCACAAGATTGGCTAAAACCCCTAATTGGACAAGAATAAGCCTATGGAGGACGAAAATGACCTAAATGTTCATCCAATGACACAAATGAACTTATTGGATGCACAAGATTGGTTAAAACTCCTAATTGGACAAGAATAAGCCTAGGGAGGACGAAAATGACCTAAATGTTCGTCCAATGACACAAACACACCTATTGGATGCACAAGATTGCATAAAAACCCTAATTGGACAAGAATAAGACTAGGGAGGACGAAAATGACTTAAATGTTCCTCCAATGAAACAAATGATCCTATTGGATGCACAAGATTGGTTAAAAACCCTAATTGGACAAGAATAAGCATAGGGAGAACGAAAATGACCTAAATGTTCATCCAATGACACAAACACACATATTGGATGCACAAGATTGCTTAAAACCCTAATTGGACAAGAATAAGACTAGGGAGGACGAAAATGACCTAAATGTTCATCCAATGACACAAATGAACTTATTGGATGCACAAGATTGGTTAAAAACCCTAATTGGACAAGAATAAGCCTAGGGAGGACGAAAATGACCTAAATGTTCGTCCAATGACACAAACACACCTATTGGATGCACAAGATTGCATAAAAACCCTAATTGGACAAGAATAAGACTAGGGAGGACGAAAATGACCTAAAAGTTCATCCAATAACACAAATGAGCTTATTGGATCCACAAGATTGGTTAAAAACCCTAATTGGACAAGAATAAGCATAGGGAGGACGAAAATGACCTAAACGTTCATCCAATGACACAAACCCACATATTGGATGCACAAGATTGCTTAAAACCCTAATTGGACAAGAATAAGCCTAGGGAGGACGAAAATGACCTAAATGTTCATCCAATGACACAAATGAACTTATTGGATGCACAAGATTGGTTAAAAACCCTAATTGGACAAGAATAAGCCTAGGGAGGACGTAAATGACCTAAATGTTGATCCAATGACACAAATGAACTTATTGGATGCACAAGATTGGTTAAAAACCCTAATTGGACAAGAATAAGCCTAGGGAGGACGAAAATGACCTAAATGTTCGTCCAATGACACAAACACACCTATTGGATGCACAAGATTGCATAAAAACCCTAATTGGATAAGAATAAGACTAGGGAGGATGAAAATGACCTAAATGTTCCTCCAATGACACAAACACACCTATTGGATGCACAAGATTGCATAAAAACCCTAATTCGACAAGAATAAGACTAGGGAGGACGAAAATGACCTAAATGTTCATCCAATGAAACAAATGAACTTATTGGATGCACAGGATTGCCTAAAAACCCTAATTGGACAAGAATAAGCCTAGGGAGGACGAAAATGACCAAAATGTTCGTACAATGACACAAACACACCTATAGGATGCACAAGATTGCATAAAAACCCTAATTGGACAAGAACAAGCCTAGGGAGGACGAAAATGACCTAAATGTTCATCCAATGACACAAATGAACTTATTGGATGCACAAGATTGGTTAAAAACCCTAATTGGACAAGAATAAGCCTAGGGAGGACGTAAATGACCTAAATGTTCATCCAATGACACAAATGAACTTATTGGATGCATAAGATTGGTTAAAAACCCTAATTGGACAAGAATAAGCATAGGGAGGACGAAAATGACCTACATGTTCATCCAATGACACAAACACACATATTGGATGCACAAGATTGCTTAAAACCCTAATTGGACAAGAATAAGACTAGGGATGACGAAAATGACCTAAATGTTCATCCAATGACACAAATGAACTTATTGGATGCACAAGATTGGTTAAAAACCCTAATTGGACAAGAATAAGCCTAGGGAGGACGAAAATGACCTAAATGTTCGTCCAATGACACAAACACACCTGTTGGATGCACAAGATTGCATAAAAACCCTAATTGGACAAGAATACGACTAGGGAGGACGTAAATGACCTAAATGTTCCACCAATGACACAAATGAACTTATTTGATGCACAAGGTTGGTTAAAAACCCTAATTGGACAAGAATAAGCCTAGGGAGGACGAAAATGACCTAAATGTTCAACCAATGACACAAATGAACTTATTGAATGCACAAGGTTGGTTAAAAACCCTAATTGGACAAGAATAAGCCTAGGGAGGACGAAAATGACCTAAATGTTCATCCAATGACACAAACACACCTATTGGATGCCCAGGATTGCCTAAAAACCCTAATCGGACAAAAATAAGCCTAGGGAGGACGAAAATGACCTAAATGTTCGTCCAATGACACAAACACACCTATTGGATGCACAAGATTGCATAAAAACCCTAATTGGACAAGAATAAGACTAGGGAGGACGAAAATGACCTAAATGTTCCTCCAATGACACAAACACACCTATTGGATGCACAAGATTGTATAAAAACCCTAATTCGACAAGAATAAGACTAGGGAGGACGAAAAGGACCTAAATGTTCAACCAATGACACAAATGAACTTATTGGATGCACAAGGTTGGTTAAAAACCCTAATTGGACAAGAATAAGCCTAGGGAGGACGAAAATGACCTAAATGTTCGTCCAATGACACAAACACACCTATAGGATGCACAGGATTGGCTAAAAACCCTAATTGGACAAGAATAAGCCTAGGGAGGACGAAAATGACCTAAATGTTCCTCCAATGACACAAACACACCTATTGGATGCACAAGATTGCATAAAAACCCTAATTGGAAAAGAATAAGACTAGGGAGGACGAAAAGGACCTAAATGTTCAACCAATGACACAAATGAACTTATTGGATGCACAAGGTTGGTTAAAAACCCTAATTGGACAAGAATAAGCCTAGGGAGGACGAAAATGACCTAAATGTTCGTCCAATGACACAAACACACCTATTGGATGCACAGGATTGCCTAAAAACCCTAATTGGACAAGAATAAGCCTAGGGAGGACGAAAATGACCTAAATGTTCGTCCAATGACACAAACACACCTATAGGATGCACAAGATTGCATAAAAACCCTAATTGGACAAGAACAAGCCTAGGGAGGACGAAAATGACCTAAATGTTCATCCAATGACACAAATGAACTTATTGGATGCACAAGGTTGGTTAGAAACCCTACTTGGACAAGAAAATGCCTAGGGAGGACGAAAATGACCTAAATGTTCGTCCAATGACACAAACACACCTATTGGATGCACAAGTTTGCATAAAAACCCTAATTCGACAAGAATAAGACTAGGGAGGACGAAAATGACCTAAATGTTCCTCCAATGACACAAACACACCTATTGGATGCACAAGATTGCATAAAAACCCTAATTGGACAAGAATAAGACTAGGGAGGACGAAAATGACCTAAATGTTCCGCCAATGACACAAACACACCTATTGGATGCACAAGATTGGTTAAAAACCCTAATTGGACAAGAATAAGCCTAGGGAGGACGAAAATGACCTAAATGTTCAACCAATGACACAAATTAACTTATTGGATGTACAAGATTGGTTAAAAACCCTAATTGGACAAGAATAAGCCTAGGGAGGACGAAAATGACCTAAATGTTCGTCCAATGACACAAACACACCTATTGGATGCACAAGATTGCATAAAAACCCTAATTGGACAAGAATAAGACTAGGGAGGACGAAATTGACCTAAATGTTCCTCCAATGACACAAACACACCTATTGGATGCACAAGATTGCATAAAAACCCTAATTCGACAAGAATAAGACTAGGGAGGACTTAAATGACCTAAATGTTCCACCAATGACACAAATGAACTTATTGGATACACAAGGTTGGTTAAAAACCCTAATTGGACCAGAATAAGCCTAGGGAGGACGAAATTGACCTAAATGTTCAACCAATGACACAAATGAACTTATTGGATGCACAAGGTTGGTTAAAAACCCTAATTGGACAAGAATAAGCCTAGGGAGGACGAAAATGACCTAAATGTTCGTCCAATGACACAAACACACCTATTGGATGCACAAGATTGCATAAAAACCCTAATTGGACAAGAATAAGACTAGGGAGGACGAAAATGACCCAAATGTTCAACCAATGACACAAATGAACTTATTGGATGCACAAGGTTGGTTAAAAATCCTAATTGGACAAGAATAAGCCTAGGGAGGACGAAAATGACCTAAATGTTCAACCAATGACACAAATGAACTTATTGGAAGCACAAGGTTGGTTAAAAACCCTAATTGGACAAGAATAAGCCTACGGAAGAAGAAAATGACCTAAATGTTCGTCCAATGACACAAACACACCTATTGGATGCACAAGATTGCATAAAAACCCTAATTGGACAAGAATAAGACTAGGGAGGACGAAAATGACCTAAATGTTCCTCCAATGACACAAATGAACTTATTGGATGCACAAGATTGGTTAAAAACCCTAATTGGACAAGAATAAGCCTAGGGAGGACGAAAATGACCTAAATGTTCAACCAATGACACAAATGAACTTATTGGATGCACAAGGTTGGTTAAAAACCCTAATTGGACAAGAATAAGCCTAGGGAGGACGAAAATGACCTAAATGTTCGTCCAATGACACAAACACACCTATTGGATGCACAGGATTGCCTAAAAACCCTAATTGGACAAGAATAAGCCTAGGGATGACGAAAATGACCTAAATGTTCATCCAATGACACAAATGTACTTATTGGATGCACAAGAATGGTTACAAACCCTAATTGGACAAGAATAAGCCTAGGGAGGACGAAAATGACCTAAATGTTCGTCCAATGACACAAACACACCTATTGGATGTACAAGATTGCATAAAAACCCTAATTGGACAAGAATAAGACTAGGGATGACGAAAATGACCTAAATGTTCCTCCAATGACACAAATGTACTTATTGGATGCACAAGATTGCATAAAAACCCTAATTGGACAAGAATAAGACTAGGGAGGACGAAAATGACATAAATGTTCATCCAATGACACAAATGAACTTATTGGATGCACAAG
>JBBPBR010000359.1:0-28056 GCA_037974775.1 Cicer pinnatifidum
ACATTTAGGTCATTTTCGTCCTCCCTAGTCTTATTCTTGTCGAATTAGGGTTTTTATGCAATCTTGTGCATCCAATAGGTGTGTCTGTGTCATTGGATGAACATTTAGGTCATTTTCGTCCTCCCTAGGCTTATTCTTGTCCAATTAGGGTTTTCAACCAATCTTGTGCATACAATAAGTTCATTTGTGTCATTAGATGAACATTTAGGTCATTTTTCGTCCTCCCTAGGCTTATTCTTGTCCAATTAGGGTTTTTAACCAATCTTGTGCATCCATTAAGTTCATTTGTGTCATTGGATGAACATTTAGGTCATTTTCGTCCTCCCTAGGCTTATTCTTGTCCAATTAGGGTTTTTAACCAATCTTGTGCATCCAATAAGTTCACTTGTGTCATTGGATGAACATTTAGGTCATTTTTGTCCTCCCTAGTCTTATTCTTGTCCAATTAGGGTTTTTATGCAATCTTGTGCATCCAATAGGTGTGTTTGTGTCATTGGACGAACATTTAGGTCATTTTCGTCCTCCCTAGTCTTATTCTTGTCCAATTAGGGTTTTTATGCAATCTTGTGCATCCAATAGGTGCGTTTGTGTCATTGGAGGAACATTTAGGTCATTTTTGTCCTCCCTAGGCTTATTCTTGTCCAATTAGGGTTTTTAACCAATCTTGTGCATCCAATAAGTTCACTTGTGTCATTGGATGAACATTTAGGTCATTTTCGTCCTCCCTAGGCTTATTCTTGTCCAATTAGGGTTTTTAACCAATCTTGTGCATCCAATAAGTTCATTTGTGTCATTGGATGAACATTTAGGTCATTTTCGTCCTCCCTAGGCTTATTCTTGTCCAATTAGGGTTTTTAACCAATCCTGTGCATCCAATAAGTTCATTAGTGTCATTGGATGAACATTTAGGTCATTTTCGTCCTCCCTAGGCTTATTCTTGTCCAATTAGGGTTTTTAACCAATCTTGTGCATCCAATAAGTTCATTTGTGTCATTGGATGAACATTTAGGTCATTTTCGTCCTCCCTATGCTTATTCTTGTCCAATTAGGGTTTTTAACAAATCTTGTGCATGCAATAAGTTCATTTGTGTCATTGGATGAACATTTAGGTCATTTTCGTCCTCCCTAGTCTTATTCTTGTCCAATTAGGGTTTTTATGCAAGCTTGTGCATCCAATAGGTGTGTGTGTGTCATTGGAGGAACATTTAGGCCATTTTCGTCCTCCCTAGTCATATTCTTGTCGAATTAGTTTTATGCAATGTTGGGCATCCAATAGGTGTGTTTCTGTCATTGGAGGAACATTTAGGTCATTTTCGTCCTCCCTAGTCTTATTCTTGTCCAATTAGGGTTTATATGCAATCTTATGCATCCAATAGGTTTGTTTGTGTCATTGGACGAACATTTAGGTCATTTTCGTCTTCCCTAGGCTTATTCATGTCCAATTAGGGTTTTTAACCAATCTTGTGCATCCAATAAGTTCATTTGTGTCATTGGATGAACATTTAGGTCATTTTCGTCCTCCTTAGGCTTATTCTTGTCCAATTAGGGTTTTCAACCAATCTTGTGCATCCGATAAGTTCATTTGTGTCATTGGATGAACATTTAGGTCATTTTCGTCCTCCCTAGGCTTATTCTTGTCCAATTAGGGTTTTTAACCAATCTTGTGCATCCAATAAGTTCATTTGTGTCGATGGATGAACATTTAGGTCATTTTCGTCCTCCCTAGTCTTATTCTTGTCCAATTAGGGTTTTTATGCAATCTTGTGCATCCAATAGGTGTGTTTGTGTCATTGGAGGAACATTTAGGTCATTTTCGTCCTCCCTAGTCTTATTCTTGTCCAATTAGGGTTTTTATGCAATCTTGTGCATCCAATATGTGTGTTTGTGTCATTGGATGAACATTTAGGTCATTTTCGTCCTCTATATGCTTATTCTTGTCCAATTAGGGTTTTTAACCAATCTTGTGCATCCAATAAGTTCATTTGTGTCATTGGATGAACATTTAGGTCATTTTCGTCCTCCCTAGTCTTATTCTTGTCCAATTAGGGTTTTTATGCAATCTTGTGCATCCAATAGGTGTGTTTGTGTCATTGGACGAACATTTAGGTCATTTTCGTCCTCCCTAGACTTATTTTTGTCCAATTAGGGTTTTTAACCAATCTTGTGCATCCAATAATTTCATTTGTGTCATTGGATGAACATTTAGGTCATTTTCGTCCTCCCTAGTCTTATTCTTGTCCAATTAGGGTTTTTATGCAATCTTGTGCATCCAATAGGTGTGTTTGTGTCATTGGAGGAACATTTAGGTCATTTTCGTCCTCCCTAGTCTTATTCTTGTCCAATTAGGGTTTTTATGCAATCTTGTGCATCCAATAGGTGTGTTTGTGTCATTGGACGAACATTTAGGTCATTTTCGTCCTCCCTAGGCTTATTCTTGTCCAATTAGGGTTTTTAACCAATCTTGTGCATCCAATAAGTTCATTTGTGTCATTGGATGAACATTTAGGTCATTTTCGTCCTCCGAAAGTCTTATTCTTGTCCAATTAGGGTTTTTATGCAATCTTGTGCATCCAATAGGTGTGTTTGTGTCATTGGAGGAACATTTAGGTCATTTTCGTCCTCCCTAGTCTTATTCTTGTCCAATTAGGGTTTTTATGCAATCTTGTGCATCCAATAGATGTGTTTGTTTCATTGGACGAACATTTAGGTCATTTTCGTCCTCCCTAGGCTTATTCTTGTCCAATTAGGGTTTTTAACCAATCTTGTGCATCCAATAAGTTCATTTGTGTCATTGGATGAACATTTAGGTCATTTTCGTCCTCCCTAGGCTTATTCTTGTCCAATTAGGGTTTTTAACCAATCTTGTGCATCCAATAAGTTCATTTGTGTCATTGGATGAACATTTTGGTCATTTTCGTCCTCCCTAGGCTTATTCTTTTCCAATTAGGGTTTTGATGCAATCTTGTGCATCCAATAGGTGTGTTTGTGTCCTTGGACGAACATTTAGGTCATTTTCGTCCTCCCTAGTCTTATTCTTGTCCAATTAGGGTTTTTATGCAATCTTGTGCATCCAATAGGTGTGTTTGTGTCATTGGAGGAACATTTAGGTCATTTTCGTCCTCCCTAGGCTTATTCTTGTCCAATTAGGGTTTTTAACCAATCTTGTGCATCCAATAGGTGTGTTTGTGTTATTGGAAGAACATTTAGGTCATTTTCGTCCTCCCTAGTCTTATTCTTGTCCAATTAGGGTTTTTATGCAATCTTGTGCATCCAATAGGTGTGTTTGTGTCATTGGAGGAACATTTAGGTCATTTTCGTCCTCCCTATACTTATTCTTGTCCAATTAGGGTTTTTAACCAATCTTGTGCATCCAATAAGTTCATTTGTGTCATTGGATGAACATTTAGGTCATTTTCGTCCTCCCTAGTCTTATTCTTGTCCAATTAGGGTTTTTAACCAACCTTGTGCAATCAATTAGTTCATTTGTGTCATTGGTGGAACATTTAGGTCATTTACGTCCTCCCTAGTCTTATTCTTGTCCAATTAGGGTTTTTATGCAATCTTGTGCATCCAATAGGTGTGTTTGTGTCATTGGAGGAACATTTAGGTCATTTTCGTCCTCCCTAGTCTTATTCTTGTCCAATTAGGGTTTTTATGCAAGCTTGTGCATCCAATAGGTGTGTTTGTGTCATTGGAGGAACATTTAGGTCATTTTCGTCCTCCCTAGGCTTATTCTTGTCCAATTAGGGTTTTTAACCAATCTTGTGCATCCAATAAGTTCATTTGTGTCATTGGATGAACATTTAGGTCATTTTCGTCCTCCCAAGTCTTATTCTTGTCCAATTAGGGTTTTTAACCAACCTTGTGCATCCAATAAGTTCATTTGTGTCAATGGTGGAACATTTAGGTCATTTACGTCCTCCCTAGTCTTATTCTTGTCCAATTAGGGTTTTTATGCAATCTTGTGCATCCAATAGGTGTGTTTGTGTCATTGGAGGAACATTTAGGTCATTTTCGTCCTCCCTAGTCTTATTCTTGTCCAATTAGGGTTTTTATGCAATCTTGTGCATCCAATAGGTGTGTTTGTGTCATTGGAGGAACATTTAGGTCATTTTCGTCCTCCCTAGTCTTATTCTTGTCGAATTAGGGTTTTTATGCTATCCTGTGCATCCAATAGGTGTGTTTGTGTCATTGGACGAACATTTAGGTCATTTTCGTCCTCGCTAGGCTTATTCTTGTCCAATTAGGGTTTTTAACCAACCTTGTGCATCCAATAAGTTCATTTGTGTCATTGGTTGAATATTTAGGTCATTTTCGTCCTCCCTAGGCTTATTCTTGTCCAATTAGGGTTTTTAACCAACCTTGTGCATCCAATAAGTTCATTTGTGTCATTGGTGGAACATTTAGGTCATTTACGTCCTCCCTAGTCTTATTCTTGTCCAATTAGGGTTTTTATGCAATCTTGTACATCCAATAGGTGTGTTTGTGTCATTGGAGGAACATTTAGGTCATTTTCGTCCTCCCTAGTCTTATTCTTGTCGAATTAGGGTTTTTATGCAATCTTGTGCATCCAATAGGTGTGTTTGTGTCATTGGAGGAACATTTAGGTCATTTTCGTCCTCCCTAGTCTTATTCTTGTCCAATTAGGGTTTTTATGCAATCTTGTGCATCCAATAGGTGTGTTTGTGTCATTGGACGAACATTTAGGTCATTTTCGTCCTCCCTAGGCTTATTCTTGGCCAATTAGGGTTTTTAACCAATCTTGTGCATCCAATAAGTTCATTTGTGTCATTGGATGAACATTTAGGTCATTTTCGTCCTCCTAAGTCTTATTCTTGTCCAATTAGGGTTTTTATGCAATCTTGTGCATCCAATAGGTGTGTTTGTGTCATTGGAGGAACATTTAGGTCATTTTCGTCCTCCCTAGTCTTATTCTTGTCCAATTAGGGTTTTTATGCAATCTTGTGCATCCAATAGGTGTATTTGTGTCATTGGACGAACATTTAGGTCATTTTCGTCCTCCCTAGGCTTATTCTTGTCCAATTAGGGTTTTTAACCAATCTTGTGTATCCAATAAGTTCATTTGTGTCATTGGATGAACATTTAGGTCATTTTTGTCCTCCCTAGTCTTATTCTTGTCCAATTAGGGTTTTTATGCAATCTTGTGCATCCAATAGGTGTGTTTGTGTCATTGGAGGAACATTTAGGTCATTTTCGTCCTCCCTAGTCTTATTCTTGTCCAATTAGGGTTTTTATGCAATCTTATGCAACAAATAGCTGTGTTTGTGTCATTGGACGAACATTTAGGTCATTTTCGTCCTCCCTAAGCTTATTCTTGTCCAATTAGGGTTTTTAATCAATCTTGTGCATCCAATAAGTTCACATGTGTCATTGGATGAACATTTAGGTCGTTTTCGTCCTCCCTAGTCTTATTCTTGTCCAATAAGGGTTTTTATGCAATCTTGTGCATCCAATAGGTGTGTTTGTGTCATTGGAGGAACATTTAGGTCATTTTCATCCTCCCTAGTCTTATTCTTGTCCAATTAGGGTTTTTATGCAATCTTGTGCATCCAATAGGTGTGTTAGTGTCATTGGACGTACATTTAGGTCATTTTCGTCCTCCCTAGGCTTATTCTAGTCCGATTAGGGTTTTTAACCAATGTTGTGCATTCAATAAGTTCATTTGTGTCATTGGATGAACATTTAGGTCATTTTCGTCCTCCCTAGTCTTATTCTTGTCCAATTAGGGTTTTAAGCAATCTTGTGCATCCAATATGTGGGTTTGTGTCATTGGATGAACATTTAGGTCATTTTCGTCCTCCCTATGCTTATTCTTGTCCAATTAGGGTTTTTAACCAATCTTGTGCATCCAATAAGTTCATTTGTGTCATTGGATGAACATTTAGGTCATTTTCGTCCTCCCTAGGCTTATTCTTGTTCAATTAGGGTTTTTAACCAATCTTGTGCATCCAATAAGTTCATTTGTGTCATTGGATGAACATTTAGGTCATTTTCGTCCTCCCTATGCTTATTCTTGTCCAATTAGGGTTTTCAACCAATCTTGTGCATCCAATAAGTTCATTTGTGTCATTGGATGAAAATTTAGGTCATTTTCGTCCTCCCTAGGCTTATTCTTGTCCAATTAGGGTTTTTAACCAATCTTGTGCATCCAATAAGTTCATTTGTGTCATTGGATGAACATTTAGGTCATTTTCGTCCTCCCTAGTCTTATTCTTGTCCAATTAGGGTTTTTATGCAATCTTGTGCATCCAATAGGTGTGTTTGTGTCATTGGAGGAACATTTAGGTCATTTTCGTCCTCCCTAGTCTTATTCTTGTCCAATTAGGGTTTTTATGCAATCTTGTGCATCCAATAGGTGTGTTTGTGTCATTGGACGAACATTTAGGTCATTTTCGTCCTCCCTAGGCTTATTCTTGTCCAATTAGGGTTTTTAACCAATCTTGTGCATCCAATAAGTTCATTTGTGTCATTGGATATACATTTAGGTCATTTTCGTCATCCCTAGTCTTATTCTTGTCCAATTAGGGTTTTAAGCAATCTTGTGCATCCAATATGTGTGTTTGTGTCATTGGATGAACATTTAGGTCATTTTCGTCCTCCCTATGCTTATTCTTGTCCAATTAGGGTTTTTAACCAATCTTGTGCATCCAATAAGTTCATTTGTGTCATTGGATGAACATTTAGGTCATTTTCGTCCTCCCTAGGCTTGTTCTTGTCCAATTAGGGTTTTTATGCAATCTTGTGCATCCAATAGGTGTGTTTGTGTCATTGGACGAACATTTAGGTCATTTTCGGCCTCCCTAGGCTTATTCTTGTCCAATTAGGGTTTTTATGCAATCCTTTGCATCCAATATGTGTGTTTGTGTCATTGGATGAACATTTAGGTCATTTTCGTCCTCCCTATGCTTATTCTTGTCCAATTAGGGTTTTTAACCAATCTTGTGCATCCAATAAGTTCATTTGTGTCATTGGATGAACATTTAGGTCATTTTTGTCCTCCTTGTGCTTATTCTTGTCCAATTAGGGTTTTTATGCAATCTTGTGCATCCAATAGGTGTGTTTGTGTCATTGGACGAACATTTAGGTCATTTTCGTCCTCCCTAGGCTTATTCTTGTCCAATTAGGGTTTTTAACCAATCTTGTGCATCCAATAAGTTCATTTGTGTCATTGGATGGACATTTAGGTCATTTTCGTCATCCCTAGTCTTATTCTTGTCCAATTAGGGTTTTTATGCAATCTTGTGCATCCAATAGGTGTGTTTGTGTCATTGGACGAACATTTAGGTCATTTTCGTCCTCCCTAGGCTTATTCTTGTCCAATTAGGGTTTTTAACCAATCTTGTGCATCCAATAAGTTCATTTGTGTCATTGGATGAACATTTAGGTCATTTTCGTCCTCCCTAGTCTTATTCTTGTCCAATTAGGGTTTTAAGCAATCTTGTGCATCCAATATGTGGGTTTGTGTCATTGGATGAACGTTTAGGTCATTTTCGTCCTCTCTATGCTTATTCTTGTCCAATTAGGGTTTTTAACCAATCTTGTGCATCCAATAAGTTCATTTGTGTCATTGGACGAACATTTAGGTCATTTTCGTCCTTCCTAGTCTTATTCTTGTCCAATTAGGGTTTTTATGCAATCTTGTGCATCCAATAGGTGTGTTTGTGTCATTGGACGAACATTTAGGTCATTTTCGTCCTCCCTAGGCTTATTCTTGTCCAATTAGGGTTTTTAACCAATCTTGTGCATCCAATAAGTTCATTTGTGTCATTGGATGAACATTTAGGTCATTTTCGTCCTCCCTAGTCTTATTCTTGTCCAATTAGGGTTTTTAACCAACCTTGTGCATCCAATAAGTTCATTTGTGTCATTGGTGGAACGTTTAGGTCATTTACGTCCTCCCTAGTCTTATTCTTGTCCAATTAGGGTTTTTATGCAATCTTGTGCATCCAATAGGTGTGTTTGTGTCATTGGAGGAACATTTAGGTCATTTTCGTCCTCCCTAGTCTTATTCTTGTCCAATTAGGGTTTTTATGCAATCTTGTGCATCCAATAGGTGTGTTTGTGTCATTGGACGAACATTTAGGTCATTTTCGTCCTCCCTAGGCTTATTCTTGTCCAATTAGGGTTTTTAACCAATCTTGTGCATCCAATAAGTTCATTTGTGTCATTGGATGAACATTTAGGTAATTTTCGTCGTCCTTAGTCTTATTCTTGTCGAATTAGGTTTTTATGCAATCTTGTGCATCCAATAGGTGTGTTTGTGTCATTGGAGGAACATTTAGGTCATTTTCGTCCTCCCTAGTCTTATTCTTGTCCAATTAGGGTTTTTATGCAATCTTGTGCATCCAATAGGTGTGTTTGTGTCATTGGACGAACATTTAGGTCATTTTCGTCCTCCCTAGGCTTATTCTTGTCCAATTAGGGTTTTTAACCAATCTTGTGCATCCAATAAGTTCATTTGTGTCATTGGATGAACTTTTAGGTCATTTTCTTCCTCCCTAGTCTTATTCTTGTCCAATTTAGGGTTTTAAGCAATCTTGTGCATCCAATATGTGGGTTTGTGTCATTGGATGAACGTTTAGGTCATTTTCGTCCTCCCTATGCTTATTCTTGTCCAATTAGGGTTTTTAACCAATCTTGTGCATCCAATAAGTTCATTTGTGTCATTGGATGAACATTTAGGTCATTTTCGTCCTCCCTAGTCTTATTCTTGTCCAATTAGGGTTTTTATGCAATCTTGTGCATCCAATAGGTGTGTTTGTGTCATTGGACGAACATTTAGGTCATTTTCGTCCTCCCTAGGCTTATTCTTGTCCAATTAGGGTTTTTAACCAATCTTGTGCATCCAATAAGTTCATTTGTGTCATTGGATGAACATTTAGGTCATGTTCGTCCTCCTTAGTCTTATTGTTGTCCAATTAGGGTCTTTATGCAATCTTGTGCATCCAATTGGTGTGTTTGTGTCATTGGAGGAACAGTTAGGTCATTTTCGTCCTCCCTAGTCTTATTCTTGTCCAATTAGGATTTTTATGCAATCTTGTGCATCCAATAGGTGTGTTTGTGTCATTGGACGAACATTTAGGTCATTTTCGTCCTCCCTAGGCTTATTCTTGTCCGATTAGGGTTTTTAACCAATCTTGTGCATCCAATAAGTTCGTTTGTGTCATTGGATGAACATTTAGGTCATTTTCGTCCTCCCTAGTCTTATTCTTGTCCAATTAGGGTTTTTATGCAATCTTGTGCATCCAATAGGTGTGTTTGTGTCATTGGAGGAACATTTAGGTCATTTTCGTCCTCCCTAGTCTTATTCTTGTCCAATTAGGGTTTTTATGCAATCTTGTGCATCCAATAGGTGTGTTTGTGTCATTGGACGAACATTTAGGTCATTTTCGTCCTCCCTAGGCTTATTCTTGTCTGATTAGGGTTTTTAACCAATGTTGTGCGTTCAATAAATTCATTTGTGTCATTGGATGAACATTTAGGTCATTTTCTTCCTCCCTAGTCTTATTCTTGTCCAATTAGGGTTTTAAGCAATCTTGTGCATCCAATATATGGGTTTGTGTCATTGGATGAACATTTAGGTCATTTTCGTCCTCCCTATGCTTATTCTTGTCCAATTAGGGTTTTTAACCAATCTTGTGCATCCAATAACTTCATTTGTGTCATTGGATGAACATTTAGGTCATTTTCGTCCTCCCTAGTCTTATTCTTGTCCAATTAGGGTTTTTATGCAATCTTGTGCATCCAATAGGTGTGTTTGTGGCATTGGACGAACATTTAGGTCATTTTCGTCCTCCCTAGGCTTATTCTTGTCCAATTAGGGTTTTTAACCAATCTTGTGCATCCAATAAGTTCATTTGTGTCATTGGAGGAACATTTAGGTCATTTTCGTCCTACCTAGTCTTATTCTTGTCCAATTAGGGTTTTTATGCAATCTAGTGCATCCAATAGGTGTGTTTGTGTCATTGGACGAACATTTAGGTCATTTTCGTCCTCCCTAGGCTTATTCTTGTCCAATTAGGGTTTTTAACCAATCTTGTGCATCCAATAAGTTCATTTGCGTCATTGGATGAACATTTAGGTCATTTTCGTCCTCCCTAGTCTTATTCTTGTCCAATTAGGGTTTTAAGCAATCTTGTGCATCCAATATGTGGGTTTGTGTCATTGGATGAACATTTAGGTCATTTTCATCCTCCCTATGCTTATTCTTGTCCAATTAGGGTTTTTAACGAATCTTGTGCATCCAATAAGTTCATTTGTGTCATTGGATGAACATTTAGGTCATTTTCGTCCTCCCTATTCTTATTCTTGTCCAATTAGGGTTTTTATGCAATCTTGTGCATCCAATAGGTGTGTTTGTGTCATTGGACGAACATTTAGGTCATTTTCGTCCTCCCTAGGCTTATTCTTGTCCAGTTAGGGTTTTTAACCTATCTTGTGCATCCAATAAGTTCATTTGTGTCATTCGATGAACATTTAGGTCATTTTCGTCCTCCCTAGGCTTATTCTTGTCTAATTAGGGTTTTTAACCAATCTTGTGCATCCAATAAGTTCATTTGTGTCATTGGATGAACATTTAGGTCATTTTCGTCCTCCCTAGGCTTATTCTTGTCCAATTAGGGTTTTTAACCAATCTTGTGCATCCAATAAGTTCATTTGTGTCATTGGATGAACATTTAGGTCATTTTCGTCCTCCCTAGTCTTATTCTTGTCGAATTAGGGTTTTTATGCAATCTTGTGCACCCAATAGGTGTGTTTGTGTCATTGGAAGAACATTTAGGTTATTTTCGTCCTCCCTAGTCTTATTCTTGTCCAATTAGGGTTTTTATGCAATCTTGTGCATCCAATAGGTGTGTTTGTGTCATTGGACGAACATTTAGGTCATTTTCGTCCTCCCTAGGCTTATTCTTGTCCAATTAGGGTTTTTAACCAATCTTGTGCATCCAATAAGTTCATTGGTGTCATTGGATGAACATTTAGGTCATTTTCGTCATCCCTAGTCTTATTCTTGTCCAATTAGGGTTTTTATGCAATCTTGTGCATCCAATAGGTGTGTTTGTGTCATTGGAGGAACATTTAGGTCATTTTCGTCCTCCCTAGTCTTATTCTTGTCCAATTAGTGTTTTTATGCAATCTTGTGCATCCAATAGGTGTGTTTGTGTCATTGGAAGAACATTTAGGTCATTTTCGTCCTCCCTAGGCTTATTCTTGTCCGATTCGGGTTTTTAACCAATCTTGTGCATTCAATAAGTTCATTTGTGTCGTTGGATGAACATTTAGGTCATTTTCGTCCTCCCTAGTCTTATTCTTGTCCAATTAGGGTTTTAAGCAATCTTGTGCATCCAATATGTGGGTTTGTGTCATCGGATGAACGTTTAGGTCATTTTCGTCCTCCCTATGCTTATTCTTGTCCAATTATGGTTTTTAACCAATCTAGTGCATCCAATAAGTTCATTTGTGTCATTGGATGAACATTTAGGTCATTTTCGTCCTCCCTAGTCTTATTCTTGTCCAATTAGGGTTTTTATGCAATCTTGTGCATCCAATAGATGTGTTTGTGTCATTGGACAAACATTTAGGTCATTTTGGTCCTCCCTAGGCTTATTCTTGTCCAATTAGGGTTTTTAACCAATCTTGTGCATCCAATAAGTTCATTTGTGTCATTGGATGAACATTTAGGTCATTTTCGTCCTCCCTAGTCTTATTCTTGTCCAATTAGGGTTTTTTTGCAATTATGTGCATCCAATAGGTGTGTTTGTGTCATTGGAGGAACATTTAGGTCATTTTCGTCCTCCCTAGTCTTATTCTTGTCCAATTAGGGTTTTTATGCAATCTTGTGCATCCAATAGGTGTGTTTGTGTCATTGGACGAACATTTAAGCCATTTTCAACCTCCCTAGGCTTATTCTTGTCCGATTATGGTTTTTAACCAATCTTGTGCATTCAATAAGTTCATTTGTGTCATTGGATGAACATTTAGGTCATTTTCGTCCTCCCTAGTCTTATTCTTGTCCAATTAGGGTTTTTATGCAATCTTGTGCATCCAATAGGTGTGTTTGTGTCATTGGACGAACATTTAGGTCATTTTCGTCCTCCCTAGACTTATTCTTGTCCAATTAGGGTTTTTAACCAATCATGTGCATCCAATAAGTTGATTTGTGTCATTGGATGAATATTTAGGTCATTTTCGTCCTCCTTAGGCTTAGTCTTGTCCAATTAGGGTTTTTAACCAATCTTGTGCATCCAATAAGTTCATTTGTGTCATTGGAGGAACATTTAGGTCATTTTCGTCCTCCCTAGTCTTATTCTTGTCCAATTAGGGTTTTTATGCAATCTTGTACATCCAATAGGTGTGTTTGTGTCATTGGACGAACATTTAGGTCATTTTCGTCCTCCCTAGGCTTATTCTTGTCCAATTAGGGTTTGTAACCAATCTTGTGCATCCAATAAGTTCATTTGTGTAATTGGATGAACATTTAGGTCATTTTCGTCCTCCCTAGGCTTATTCTTGTCCATATAGGGTTTTTAACCAACGTTGTGCGTTCAATAAGTTCATTTGTGTCATTGGTTGAACATTTAGGTCATTTTCGTCCTCCCTAGGCTTATTCTTGTCCAATTAGGGTTTTTAACCAACCTTGTGCATCCAATAAGTTCATTTGTGTCGTTGGTGGAACATTTAGGTCATTTACGTCCTCCCTAGTGTTATTCTTGTCCAATTAGGGTTTTTATGCAATCTTGTGCATCCAATAGGTGTGTTTGTGTCATTGGTGGAACATTTAGGTCATTTTCGTCCTCCCTAGTCTTATTCTTGTCGAATTAGGGTTTTTATACAATCTTGTGCATCCAATAGGTGTGTTTGTGTCATTGGAGGAACATTTAGGTCATTTTCGTCCTCCCTAGTCTTATTCTTGTCGAATTAGGGTTTTTATACAATCTTGTGCATCCAATAGGTTTGTTTGTGTCATTGGAGGAACATTTAGGTCATTTTCGTCCTCCCTAGTCTTATTCTTGTCCAATCAGGGTTTTTATGCAATCTTGTGCATCCAATAGGTGTGTTTGTGTCATTGGAGGAACATTTAGGTCATTTTCGTCCTCCCTAGTCTTATTCTTGTCCAATTAGGGTTTTTATGCAATCTTGTGCATCCAATAGGTGTGTTTGTGTCATTGGACGAACATTTAGGTCATTTTCGTCCTCCCTAGGCTTATTCTTGTCCGATTAGAGTTTTTAACCAATGTTGTGCATTCAATAAGTTCATTTGTGTCATTGGATGAACATTTAGGTCATTTTCCTCCTCCCTAGTCTTATTCTTGTCCAATTAGGGTTTTAAGCAATCTTGTGCATCCAATATGTGGGTTTGTGTCATTAGATGAACATTTAGGTCATTTTCGTCCTCCCTATGCTTATTCTTGTCCAATTAGGGTTTTTAACCAATCTTGTGCATCCAATAAGTTCATTTGTGTCATTGGATGAACATTTAGGTCATTTTCGTCCTCCCTAGGCTTGTTCTTGTCCAATTACGGTTTTTATGCAATCTTGTGCATCCAATAGGTGTGTTTGTGTCATTGGACGAACATTTAGGTCATTTTCGTCCTCCCTAGGCTTATTCTTGTCCAATTAGGGTTTTTAACCAATCTTGTGCATCCAATAAGGTTATTTGTGTCATTGGATGAACATTTAGGTCATTTTCGTCCTCCCTAGTCTTATTCTTGTCCAATTAGGTTTTTTATGCAATCTTGTGCATCCAATAGGTGTGTTTGTGTCATTGGAGGAACATTTAGGTCATTTTCGTCCTCCCTAGTCTTATTCTTGTCCAATTAGGGTTTTTATGCAATCTTGTGCATCCAATAGGTGTGTTTGTGTCATTAGACAAACATTTAGGTCATTTTCGTCCTCCATAAGCTTATTCTTGTCCAATTAGGGTTTTTAACCAATCTTGTGCATCCTATAAGTTCATTTGTGTCATTGGATGAACATTTAGGTCATTTTCGTCCTCCCTAGTCTTATTCTTGTCGAATTAGGTTTTTATGCAATCTTTTGCATCCAATAGGTGTGTTTGTGTCATTGGATGAACATTTAGGTCATTTTCGTCCTCCCTAGTCTTATTCTTGTCCAATTAGGGTTTTTATGCAATCTTGTGCATCCAATAGGTGTGTTTGTGTCATTGGAGGAACATTTAGGTCATTTTCGTCCTCCCTAGTCGTATTCTTGTCCAATTAGGGTTTTTATGCAATCTTGTGCATCCAATAGGTGTGTTTGTGTCATTGGACGAACATTTAGGTCATTTTCGTCCTCCCTAGGCTTATTCTTGTCCGATTAGGGTTTTTAACCAATCTTGTGCATCCAATAGGTGTGTTTGTGTCATTGGAGGAACATTTAGGTCATTTTCGTCCTCCCTAGTCTTATTCTTGTCCAATTAGGGTTTTTATGCAATCTTGTGCATCCAATAGGTGTGTTTGTGTCATTGGACGAACATTTAGGTCATTTTCGTCCTCCCTAGGCTTATTCTTGTCCAATTAAGGTTTTTAACCAACCTTGTGCATCCAATAAGTTCATTTGTGTCATTGGTTGAACATTTAGGTCATTTTCATCCTCCCTAGGCTTATTCTTGTCCAATTAGAGTTTTTAACCAATCTTGTGCATCGAATAAGTTCATTTGTGTCATTGGATGAACATTTAGGTCATTTTCGTCCTCCCTAGGCTTATTCTTTTCCAATGATGGTTTTTAACCAATCTTGTGCATCCAATAGGTGTGTTTGTGTCATTGGAGGAACATTTAGGTCATTTTCGTCCTCCCTAGGCTTATTCTTGTCCAATTATGGTTTTTAACCAATCTTGTGCATCCAATAGGTGTGTTTGTGTCATTGGAGGAACATTTAGGTCATTTTCGTCCTCCCTAGTCTTATTCTTGTCCAATTAGGGTTTTTATGCAATCTTGTGCATCCAATAGGTGTGTTTGTGTCATTGGACGAACATTTAGGTCATTTTCGTCCTCCCTAGGCTTATTCTTGTCCAATTAGGGTATTTAACCAACCTTGTGTATCCAATAAGTTCATTTGTGTCATTGGTGGAACATTTAGGTCATTTACGTCCTCCCTAGTCTTATTCTTGTCCAATTAGGGTTTTTATGCAATCTCGTGCATCCAATAGGTGTGTTTGTGTCTTTGGAGGAACATTTAGGTCATTTTCGTCCTCCCTAGTCTTATTCTTGTCGAATTAGGGTTTTTATGCAATCTTGTGCATCCAATAGGTGTGTTTGTGTCATTGGAGGAACATTTAGGTCATTTTCGTCCTCCTTAGTCTTATTCTTGTCCAATTAGGGTTTTTATGCAATCTTGTGCATCCAATAGGTGTGTTTGTGTCATTGGAAGAACATTTAGGTCATTTTCATCCTCCCTAGGCTTATTCTTGTCCGATTAGCGTTTTTAACAAATCTTGTGCATTCAATAAGTTCATTTGTGTCATTGGATGAACATTTAGGTCATTTTCGTCCTCCCTAGTCTTATTCTTGTCCAATTAGGGTTTT
Organism: Cicer pinnatifidum; assembly: GCA_037974775.1. Taxonomy (NCBI): domain Eukaryota; kingdom Viridiplantae; phylum Streptophyta; class Magnoliopsida; order Fabales; family Fabaceae; genus Cicer; species Cicer pinnatifidum. The sequence goes on from JBBPBR010000359.1 coordinate 15,545, forward strand.
AAGCAGTCTTGTGCATCCAATATGTGGGTTTGTGTCATTGGATGAACATTTAGGTCATTTTCGTCCTCCCTATGCTTATTCTTGTCCAATTAGGGTTTTTAACCAATCTTGTGCATCCAATAAGTTCATTTGTGTCATTGGATGAACATTTAGGTCATTTTCGTCCTCCCTAGTCTTATTCTTGTCCAATTAGGGTTTTTATGCAATCTTGTGCATCCAATAGGTGTGTTTGTGTCATTGGACGAACATTTAGGTCATTTTCGTCCTCCCTAGGCTTATTCTTGTCCAATTAGGGTTTTTAACCAATCTTGTGCATCCAATAGGTGTGTTTGTGTCATTGTAGGAACATTTAGGTCATTTTCGTCCTCCCTAGTCTTATTCTTGTCCGATTAGGGTTTTTATGCAATCTTGTGCATCCAATAGGTGTGTTTGTGTCATTGGATGAACATTTAAGTCATTTTCGTCCTCCCTAGTCTTATTCTTGTCTAATTAGGGTTTTTATGCAATCTTGTGCATCCAATAGGTGTGTTTGTGTCATTGGACGAAATTTTAGGTCATTTTCGTTCTCCCTAGGCTTATTCTTGTCCAATTAGAGTTTTTAACCAATCTTGTGCATCCAATAAGTTCGTTTGTGTCATTCGATGAACATTTAGGTCATTTTCGTCCTCCCTAGTCTTATTCTTGTCCAATTAGGGTTTTAAGCAATCTTGTGCATCCAATATGTGTGTTTGTGTCATTGGATGAACATTTAGGTAATTTTCGTCCTCCCTATGCTTATTCTTGTCCAATTAGGGTTTTTAACAAATCTTGTGCATACAATAAGTTCATTTGTGTCATTGGATGAACATTTAATTCATTTTCGTCCTCCCTAGTCTTATTCTTGTCCAATTAGGGTTTTTATGCAATCTTGTGCATCCAATAGGTGTGTTTGTGTCATTGGAGGAACATTTAGGTCATTTTCGTCCTCCCTAGTCTTATTCTTGTCGAATTAGGGTTTTTATGCAATCTTGTGCATCCAATAGGTGTGTTTGTGTCATAGGAGGGACATTTAGGTCATTTTCGTCCTCCCTAGTAATATTCTTGTCCAATTAGGGTTTTTATGCAATCTTGTGCATCCAATAGGTGTGTTTGTGTCATTGGACGAACATTTAGGTCATTTTCGTCCTCCCTAGGCTTATTCTTGTCCAATTAGGGTTTTTAACCAACCTTGTGTATCCAATAAGTTCATTTGTGTCATTGGTGGAACATTTACGTCCTCCCTAGTCTTATTCTTGTCCAATTAGGGTTTTTATGCAATCTTGTGCATCCAATAGGTGTGTTTGTGTCATTGGAGGAACATTTAGGTCATTTTCGTCCTCCCTAGTCTTATTCTTGTCGAATTAGGGTTTTTATGCAATCTTGTGCATCCAATAGGTGTGTTTGTGTCATTGGAAGAACATTTAGGTTATTTTTGTCCTCCCTAGTCTTATTCTTGTCCAATTAGGGTTTTTATGCAATCTTGTGCATCCAATAGGTGTGTTTGTGTCATTGGACGAACATTTAGGTCATTTTCGTCCTCCCTAGGCTTATTCTTGTCCAATTAGGGTTTTTAACCAATCTTGTGCATCCAATAAGTTCATTGGTGTCATTGGATGAACATTTAGGTCATTTTCGTCATCCCTAGTCTTATTCTTGTCCAATTAGGGTTTTTATGCAATCTTGTGCATCCAATAGGTGTGTTTGTGTCATTGGAGGAACATTTAGGTCATTTTCGTCCTCCCTAGTCTTATTCTTGTCCAATTAGTGTTTTTATGCAATCTTGTGCATCCAATAGGTGTGTTTGTGTCATTGGAAGAACATTTAGGTCATTTTCGTCCTCCCTAGGCTTATTCTTGTCCGATTCGGGTTTTTAACCAATCTTGTGCATTCAATAAGTTCATTTGTGTCGTTGGATGAACATTTAGGTCATTTTCGTCCTCCCTAGTCTTATTCTTGTCCAATTAGGGTTTTAAGCAATCTTGTGCATCCAATATGTGGGTTTGTGTCATCGGATGAACGTTTAGGTCATTTTCGTCCTCCCTATGCTTATTCTTGTCCAATTATGGTTTTTAACCAATCTAGTGCATCCAATAAGTTCATTTGTGTCATTGGATGAACATTTAGGTCATTTTCGTCCTCCCTAGTCTTATTCTTGTCCAATTAGGGTTTTTATGCAATCTTGTGCATCCAATAGATGTGTTTGTGTCATTGGACAAACATTTAGGTCATTTTGGTCCTCCCTAGGCTTATTCTTGTCCAATTAGGGTTTTTAACCAATCTTGTGCATCCAATAAGTTCATTTGTGTCATTGGATGAACATTTAGGTCATTTTCGTCCTCCCTAGTCTTATTCTTGTCCAATTAGGGTTTTTTTGCAATTATGTGCATCCAATAGGTGTGTTTGTGTCATTGGAGGAACATTTAGGTCATTTTCGTCCTCCCTAGTCTTATTCTTGTCCAATTAGGGTTTTTATGCAATCTTGTGCATCCAATAGGTGTGTTTGTGTCATTGGACGAACATTTAAGCCATTTTCAACCTCCCTAGGCTTATTCTTGTCCGATTATGGTTTTTAACCAATCTTGTGCATTCAATAAGTTCATTTGTGTCATTGGATGAACATTTAGGTCATTTTCGTCCTCCCTAGTCTTATTCTTGTCCAATTAGGGTTTTTATGCAATCTTGTGCATCCAATAGGTGTGTTTGTGTCATTGGACGAACATTTAGGTCATTTTCGTCCTCCCTAGGCTTGTTCTTGTCCAATTAGGGTTTTCAACCAATCTTGTGCATCCAATAAGTTCATTTGTGTCATTGGATGAACATTTAGGTCATTTTCGTCCTCCCTAGGCTTATTCTTGTCCAATTAGGGTTTTTAACCAATCTTGTGCATCCAATAAGGTCATTTGTGTCATTGGATGAACATTTAGGTCATTTTCGTCCTCCCTAGGCTTATTGTTGTCCAGTTAGGGATTTTAACTAATCTTGTGCATCCAATAGGTGTGTTTGTGTCATTAGATGAACATTTAGGTCTTTTCCTCCTCCCTAGGCTTATTGTTGTCCAATTAGGGTTTTTAACCAATCTTGTGCATCCAATAGGTGTGTTTGTGTCATTGGATGAACATTTAGGTCATTTTCGTCATCCCTAGTCTTATTCTTGTCCAATTAGGGTTTTAAGCCAATCTTGTGCATCCAATAGGTGTGTTTGTGTCATTTGATGAACATTTAGGTCATTTTCGTCCTCCCAAGGCTTATTCTTATGCAATTAGGGTTTTAAGCAATCTTGTGCATCCAATAAGTTCATTTTTGTCATTGGATTAAGATTTAAGTCATTTTCGTCCTCCCTAGGCTTATTCTTGTCCAATTAGGGTTTTTAACCAATCTTGTGCATCCAATAAGTTCATTTGTGTCATTGGATGAACATTTAGGTCATTTTCGTCCTCCCTAGGCTTATTCTTGTCCAATTAGGGTTTTTAACCAATCTTGTGCATCCAATAAGTTCATTTGTGTCATTGGATGAACATTTAGGTCATTTTCGTCCTCCCAAGGCTTATTCTTGTCCAATTAGGGTTTCTAACCAATCTTGTGCATCCAATAGGTGTGTTTGTGTCATTGGAAGAACATTTAGGTCATTTTCGTCCTCCCTAGTCTTATTCTTGTCCAATTAGGGTTTTTAACCAATCTTGTGCATCCAATAAGTTCATTAGTGTCATTGGATGAACATTTAGGTCATTTTCGTCCTCCCTAGGCTTATTCTTGTCCAATTAGGGTTTTTAACCAATCTTGTGCATCCAATAGGTGTGTTTGTGTCATTGGATGAACATTTAGGTCATTTTCATCCTCCCTAGGCTTATTCTTGTCCAATTAGGGTTTTTAACCAATCTTGTGCATCCAATAAGTACATTTGTGTCATTGGATGAACATTTAGGTCATTTTCGTCCTCCCTATGCTTATTCTTGTCCAATTAGGGTTTTTAACCAATCTTGTGCATCCAATAGGTGTGTTTGTGTCATTGGATGAACATTTAGGTCATTTTCGTTCTCCCTAGGCTTATTCTTGTCCAATTTGGGTTTTTAACCAATCTTGTGCATCCAATAAGTTCATTTGTGTCATTGGATGAACATTTAGGTCATTTTCGTCCTCCCTAGGCTTATTCTTGTCCAATTAGGGTTTTTAACCAATCTTGTGCATCCAATAAGTTCATTTGTGTCATTGGATGAACATTTAGGTCATTTTCGTCCTCCCTAGGCTTATTCTTGTCCAATTAGGGTTTCTAACCAATCTTGTGCATCCAATAGGTGTGTTTAGTCATTTGATCAACATTTAGGTTATTTTCGTCCTCCCTAGGCTTATTCTTGTCCAATTAGGGTTTTTAACCAATCTTGTGCATCCAATAAGTTCATTTGTGTCATTGGATTAACATTTAGGTCATTTTCGTCCTCCCTAGTCTTATTCTTGTCCAATTAGGGTTTTAAGCAATCTTGTGCATCCAATATGTGTGTTTTGTCATTGGACGAACATTTAGGTCATTTTCGTCCTCCCTAGGCTTATTCTTGTCCAATTAGGGTTTTTATGCAATCTTGTGCATCCAATAGGTGTGTTTGTGTCATTGGACGAACATTTAGGTCATTTTCGTCCTCCCTGGGCTTATTCTTGTCCAATTAGGGTTTTTATCCAATCTTGTGCATCCAATAAGTTCATTTGTGTCATTGGATGAACATTTAGGTCATTTTCGTCCTCCCTAGGCTTGTTCTTGTCCAATTAGGGTTTTTATGCAATCTTGTGCATCCTATAGGTGTGTTTGTGTCATTGGACGAACATTTATGTCATTTTCGTCCTGCCTAGGCTTATTCTTGTCCAATTAGGGTTTTAAGCAATCTTGTGCATCCAATATGTGTGTTTGTGTCATTGGATGAACATTTAGGTAATTTTCGTCCTCCCTATACTTATTCTTGTCCAATTAGGGTTTTTAACCAATCTTGTGCATCCAATAAGTTCATTTGTGTCATTGGATGAACATTTAGGTCATTTTCGTCCTCCCTAGTCTTATTCTTGTCCAATTAGGGTTTTTATGCAATCTTGTGCATCCAATAGGTGTGTTTGTGTCATTGGAGGAACATTTAGGTCATTTTCGTCCTCCCTAGTCTTATTCTTGTCCAATTATGGTTTTTATGCAATCTTGTGCATCCAATAGGTGTGTTTGTGTCATTGGACGAACATTTAGGTCATTTACGTCCTCCCTAGGCTTATTCTTGTCCAATTAGGGTTTTAAACCAATCTTGTGCATCCAATAAGTTCATTTGTGTCATTGGATGAACATTTAGGTCATTTTCGTCCTCCCTAGGCTCGTTCTTGTCCAATTAGGGTTTTTATGCAATCTTGTGCATCCTATAGGTGTGTATGTGTCATTGGACGAACATTTATGTCATTTTCGTCCTCCCTAGGCTTATTCTTGTCCAATTAGGGTTTTAAGCGATCTTGTGCATCCAATATGTGTGTTTGTGTCATTGGATGAACATTTAGGTAATTTTCGTCCTCCCTATGCTTATTCTTGTCCAATTAGGGTTTTTATCCAATCTTGTGCATACAATAAGTTCATTTGTGTCGTTGGATGAACATTTAGGTCATTTTCGTCCTCCCTAGTCTTATTCTTGTCCAATTAGGGTTTTTATGCAATCTTGTGCATCCAATAGGTGTGTTTGTGTCATTGGAGGAACATTTAGGTCATTTTCGTCCTCCCTAGTCTTATTCTTGTCGAATTAGGGTTTTTATGCAATCTTGTGCATCCAATAGGTGTGTCTGTGTCATTGGATGAACATTTAGGTCATTTTCGTCCTCCCTAGGCTTATTCTTGTCCAATTAGGGTTTTCTACCAATCTTGTGCATACAATAAGTTCATTTGTGTCATTAGATGAACATTTAGGTCATTTTTCGTCCTCCCTAGGCTTATTCTTGTCCAATTAGGGTTTTTAACCAATCTTGTGCATCCATTAAGTTCATTTGTGTCATTGGATGAACATTTAGGTCATTTTCGTCCTCCCTAGTCTTATTCTTGTCCAATTAGGGTTTTTATGCAATCTTGTGCATCCAATAGGTGTGTTTGTGTCATTGGAGGAACATTTAGGTCATTTTCGTCCTCCCTAGTCTTATTCTTGTCCAATTAGGGTTTTTATGCAATCTTGTGCATCCAATAGGTGTGTTTGTGTCATTGGACGAACATTTAGGTCATTTTCGTCCTCCCTAGGCTTATTCTTGTCCAATTAGGGTTTTTAACCAATCTTGTGCATCCAATAAGTTCATTTGTGTCATTGGATGAACATTTAGGTTATTTTCGTCATTCCTAGTCTTATTCTTGTCCAATTAGGGTTTTAAGCAATCTTGTGCATCCAATATGTGTGTTTGTGTCATTGGATGAACATTTAGGTCATTTTCGTCCTCCCTATGCTTATTCTTGTCCAATTAGGGTTTTTAACCAATCTTGTGCATCCAATAAGTTCATTTGTGTCATTGGATGAACATTTAGGTCATTTACGTCCTCCCTAGGCTTATTCTTGTCCAATTAGGGTTTTTAAACCAATCTTGTGCATCCAATAAGTTCATTTGTGTCATTGGATGAACATTTAGGTCATTTTCGTCCTCCCTAGTCTTATTCTTGTCCAATTAGGGTTTTTAACCAACCTTGTGCATCCAATAAGTTCATTTGTGTCATTGGTGGAACATTTAGGTCATTTACGTCCTCCCTAGTCTTATTCTTGTCCAATTAGGGTTTTTATGCAATCTTGTGCATCAAATAGGTGTGTTTGTGTCATTGGAGGAACATTTAAGTCGTTTTCGTCCTCCCTAGTCTTATTCTTGTCAAATTAGGGTTTTTATGCAGTCTTGTGCATCCAATAGGTGTGTTTGTGTCATTGGAGGAACATTTAGGTCATTTTCGTCCTCCCTAGTCTTATTCTTGTCCAATTAGGGTTTTTATGCAATCTTGTGCATCCAATAGGTGTGTTTGTGTCATTGGACGAACATTTATGTCATTTTCGTCCTCCCTAGTCTTATTCTTGTCCAATTAGGGTTTTTATGCAATCTTGTGCATCCAATAGGTGTGTTTGTGTCATTGGAGGAACATTTAGGTCATTTTCATCCTCCCTAGTCTTATTCTTGTCCAATTAGGGTTTTTATGCAATCTTGTGCATCCAATAGGTGTGTTTGTGTCATTGGAGGAACATTTAGGTCATTTTCGTCCTCCCTAGTCCTATTCTTGTCGAATTAGGGTTTTTATTAAATCTTGTGCATCCAATAGGTGTGTTTGTGTCATTGGAGGAACATTTAGGTCATTTTCGTCCTCCCTAGTCTTATTCTTGTCCAATTAGGGTTTTTATGCAATCTTGTGCATCCAATAGGTGTGTTTGTGTCATTGGACGAACATTTAGGTCATTTTCGTCCTCCCTAGGCTTATTCTTGTCTGATTAGGGTTTTAAACCAATCTTGTGCATTCAATAAGTTCATTTGTGTCATTGGATGAATATTTAGGTCATTTTCGTCCTCCCTAGTCTTATTCTTGTCCAATTAGGGTTTTTATGCAATCTTGTGCATCCAATAGGTGTGTTTGTGTCATTGGAGGAACATTTAGGTCATTTTCGTCCTCCCTAGTCTTATTCTTGTCCAATTAGGGTTTTTATGCAATCTTGTGCATCCAATAGGTGTGTTTGTGTCATTGGAAGAACATTTAGGTAATTTTCGTCCTCCCTAGGCTTATTCTTGTCCGATTAGGGATTTTAACCAATCTTGTGCATTCAATAAGTTCATTTGTATCATTGGATGAACATTTAGGTCATTTTCGTCCTTCCTAGTCTTATTCTTGTCCAATTAGGGTTTTAAGCAATCTTGTGCATCCAATATGTGGGTTTGTGTCATTGGATGAACGTTTAGGTCATTTTCGTCCTTCCTATGCTTATTCTTGTCCAATTAAGGTTTTTAACCAATCTTGTGCATCCAATAAGTTCATTTGTGTCATTGGATGAACATTTAGGTCATTTTCGTCTTCCCTAGTCTTATTCTTGTCCAATTAGGGTTTTTATGCAATCTTGTGCATCCAATTGGTGTGTTTGTGTCATTGGAGGAACATTTAGGTCATTTTCGTCCTCCCTAGTCTTATTCTTGTCCAATTAGGGTTTTTATGCAATCTTGTGCATCCAATAGGTGTGTTTGTGTCATTGGACGAACATTTAGGTCATTTTCGTCCTCCCTAGGCTTATTCTTGTCCGATTAGGGTTTTTAACCAATCTTGTGCATCCAATAAGTTCATTTGTGTCATTGGATGAACATTTAGGTCATTTTCGTCCTCCCTAGTCTTATTCTTGTCCAATTAGGGTTTTAAGCAATCTTGTGCGTCCAATATGTGGGTTTGTGTCATTGGATGAACATTTAGGTCATTTTCGTCCTCCCTATGCTTATTCTTGTCCAATTAGGGTTTTTAACCAATCTTGTGAATCCAATAAGTTCATTTGTGTCATTGGATGATTATTTAGGTCATTTTCGTCCTCCCTAGTCTTATTCTTGTCCAATTAGGGTTTTTATGCAATCTTGTGCATCCAATAGGTGTGTTTGTGTCATTGGACGAACATTTAGGTCATTTTCGTCCTCCCTAGGCTTATTCTTGTCCAAGTAGGGTTTTTATGCAATCTTGTGCATCCAATAGGTGTGTTTGTGTCATTGGAGGAACATTTAGGTCATTTTCGTCCTCCCTAGTCTTATTCTTGTCCAATTAGGGTTTTTATGCAATCTTGTGCATCCAATAGGTGTGTTTATGTCATTGGAGGAACATTTAGGTCATTTTCGTCCTCCCTAGTCTTATTCTTGTCCAATTAGGGTTTTTATGCAATCTTGTGCATCCAATAGGTGTGTTTGTGTCATTGGACGAACATTTAGGTCATTTTCGTCCTCCCTAGGCTTGTTCTTGTCCAATTAGGATTTTTATGCAATCTTGTGCATCCTATAGGTGTGTTTGTGTCATTGGACGAACATTTAGGTCATTTTCGTCCTCCCTAGGCTTATTCTTGTCCAATTAGGGTTTTTAACCAATCTTGTGCATCCAATAAGTTCATTTGTGTCATTGGATGAACATTTAGGTCATTTTCGTCCTCCCTAGGCTTATTCTTGTCCAATTAGGGTTTTTAACCAATCTTGTGCATCCAATAAGTTCATTTGTGTCATTGGATGAACATTTAGGTCATTTTGGTCCTCCCTAGGCTTATTCTTGTCCAATTAAGGTTTTTAACCAATCTTGTGCATCCAATAAGTTCATTTGTGTCATTGGATGAACATTTAGGTCATTTTCGTCCTCACTAGTCTTATTCTGGTCCAATTAGGGTTTTTAACCAATCTTGTGCATCCAATATGTTTATTTGTGTCATTGGATGAACATTTAGGTCATTTTCGTCCTCCCTAGGCTTATTCTTGTCCAATTAGGGTTTTTATGCAATCTTGTGCATCCAATAGGTGTGTTTGTGTCATTGGAGGAACATTTAGGTCATTTTCGTCCTCCCTAGTCTTATTCTTGTCCAATTAGGGTTTTTATGCAATCTTGTGCATCCAATAGGTGTGTTTGTGTCATTGGAGGAACATTTAGGTCATTTTCGTCCTCCCTAGTCTTATTCTTGTCCAATTAGGGTTTTTATGCAATCTTGTGCATCCAATAGGTGTTTTTGTGTCATTGGAAGAACATTTAGGTCATTTTCGTCCTCCCTAGGCTTATTCTTGTCCGATTAGGGTTTTTAACCAATCTTGTGCATTCAATAAGTTCATTTGTGTCATTGGATGAACATTTAGGTCATTTTCGTCCTCCCTAGCCTTATTCTTGTCCAATTAGGGTTTTAAGCAATCTTGTGCATCCAATATGTGGGTTTGTGTCATTGGATGAACGTTTAGGTCATTTTCGTCCTCCCTATGCCTATTCTTGTCCAATTAGGGTTTTTAACCAATCTTGTGCATCCAATAAGTTCATTTGTGTCACTGGATGAACATTAAGGTCATTTTCGTCCTCCCTAGTCTTATTCTTGTCCAATTAGGGTTTTTATGCAATCTTGTGCATCCAATAGGTGTGTTTGTGTCATTGGACGAACATTTAGGTCATTTTCGTCCTCCCTAGGCTTATTCTTGTCCAATTAGGGTTTTTAACCAATCTTGTGCATCCAATAAGTTCATTTGTGTCATTGGATGAACATTTAGGTCATTTTCGTCCTCCCTAGTCTTATTCTTGCCCAATTAGGGTTTTAAGCAATCTTGTGCATCCAATATGTGTGTTTGTGTCATTGGATGAACATTTAGGTAATTTTCGTCCTCCCTATGCTTATTCTGGTCCAATTAGGGTTTTTAACCAATCTTGTGCATCCAATAAGTTCATTTGTGTCATTGGATGAACATTTTGGTCATTTTCGTCCTCCCTAGTCTTATTCTTGTCCAATTAGGGTTTTCAACCAATCTTGTGCATCCAATAAGTTCATTTTTGTCATTGGATGAACATTTAGGTCATTTTCGTCCTCCCTAGGCTTATTCTTGTCTAATTAGGGTTTTTAACCAATCTTGTGCATCCAATAAGTTCATTTGTGTCATTGGATGAACATTTAGGTCATTTTCGTCCTCCCTAGGCTTATTCTTGTCCAATTATGGTTTTTAACCAATCTTGTGCATCCAATAAGTTCATTTGTGTCATTGGATGAACATTTAGGTCATTTTCGTCCTCCCTAGGCTTATTCTTGTCCGATTAGGGTTTTTAACCAATCTTGTGCATTCAATAAGTTCATTTGCGTCATTGGATTAACATTTAGGTCATTTTCGTCCTCCCTAGTCTTATTCTTGTCCAATTAGGGTTTTTATGCAATCTTGTGCATCCAATAGGTGTGTTTGTGTCATTGGAGGAACATTTAGGTCATTTTCGTCCTCCCTAGTCTTATTCTTGTCCAATTAGGGTTTTTATGCAATCTTGTGCATCCAATAGGTGTGTTTGTGTCATTGGACGAACATTTAGGTCATTTTCGTCCTCCCTAGGCTTATTCATGTCCAATTAGGGTTTTCAACCAATCTTGTGCATCCAATAAGTTCATTTGTGTCATTGGATGAACATTTAGGTCATTTTCGTCCTCCCTAGGCTTATTCTTGTCCAATTAGGGTTTTTAACCAATCTTGTGCATCCAATAAGTTCATTTGTGTCATTAGATGAACATTTAGGTCATTTTCGTCCTCCCTAGGCTTATTCTTGTCCAATTAGGGTTTTTAATCAATCTTGTGCATCCAATAAGTTCACTTGTGTCATTGGATGAACATTTAGGTCATTTTCGTCCTCCTTGTCCAATTAGGGTTTTTAACCAATCTTGTGCATCCAATAAGTTCATTTGTGTCATTGGATGAACATTTAGGTCATTTTCGTCATCCCTAGTCTTATTCTTGTCGAATTAGGATTTTATGCAATCTTGTGCATCCAATAGGTGTGTTTGTGTCATTGGAGGAACATTTAGGTCATTTTCGTCCTCCCTAGTCTTATTCTTGTCCAATTAGGGTTTTTATGCAATCTTGTGCATCCAATAGGTGTGTTTGTGTCATTGGACGAACATTTAGGTCATTTTCGTCCTCCCTAAGCTTATTCTTGTCCAATTAGGGTTTTTAACCAATCTTGTGCATCCTATAAGTTCATTTGTGTCATTGGATGAACATTTAGGTCATTTTCGTCCACCCTAGTCTTATTCTTGTCGAATTAGGTTTTTATGCAATCTTGTGCATCCAATAGGTGTGTTTGTGTCATTGGATGAACATTTAGGTCATTTTCGTCTTCCCTAGTCTTATTCTTGTCCAATTAGGGTTTTTATGCAATCTTGTGCATCCAATAGGTGTGTTTGTGTCATTGGAGGAACATTTAGGTCATTTTCGTCCTCCCTAGTCATATTCTTGTCCAATTAGGGTTTTTATGCAATCTTGTGCATCCAATAGGTGTGTTTGTGTCATTGGACGAACATTTAGGTCATTTTCGTCCTCCCTAGGCTTTTTCTTGTCCAATTAGGGTTTTTAACCAATCTTGTGCATCCAATAAGTTCATTTGTGTCATTGGATGAACATTTAGGTCATTTTCGTCATCCCTAGTCTTATTCTTGTCCAGTTAGGGTTTTAAGCAATCTTGTGCGTCCAATATGTGTGTTTGTGTCATTGGATGACCATTTAGGTCATTTTCGTCCTCCCTATGCTTATTCTTGTTCAATTAGGGTTTTTAACCAATCTTGTGCATCCAATAAGTTCATTTGTGTCATTGGATGAACATTTAGGTCATTTACGTCCTCCCTAGGCTTTTTCTTGTCCAATTAGGGTTTTTAACCAATCTTGTGCATCCAATAAGTTCATTTGTGTCATTGGATGAACATTTAGGTCATTTTCGTCATCCCTAGTCTTATTCTTGTCCAATTAGGGTTTTAAGCAATCTTGTGCATCCAATATGTGTGTTTGTGTCATTGGATGAACAT
>JBBPBR010000360.1:0-29687 GCA_037974775.1 Cicer pinnatifidum
GACGAAAATGACCTAAATGTTCATCCAATGACACAAATGAACTTACTGGATGCACAAGATTGGTTAAAAACCCTAATTGGACAAGAATAAGCCTAGGGAGGACGAAAATGACCTAAATGTTCGTCCAATGACACAAACACACCTATTGGATGCACAAGATTGCATAAAAACCCTAATTGGACAAGAATAAGACTAGGGAGGACGAAAATGACCTAAATGTTCTTCCAATGACACAAACACATCTATTGGATGCACAAGATTGCATAAAAACCCTAATTGGACAAGAATAAGACTAGGGAGGACGAAAATGACCTAAATGTTCATCCAATGACACAAATGAACTTATTGGATGCACAAGATTGGTTAAAAACCCAACTTGGACAAGAATAAGCCTAGGGAGGACGAAAATGACCTAAATTTTCGTCCAATGACACAAACACACCTATTGGATGCACAAGATTGCATAAAAACCCTAATTGGACAAGAATAAGACTAAGGAGGACGAAAATGACCTAAATGTTCCTCCAATGACAGAAACACACCTATTGGATGCACAAGATTGCATAAAAACCCTAATTGGACAAGAAAAAGACTAGGGAGGACGAAAATGACCTAAATGTTCCTCCAATGACACAAACACACCTATTGGATGCACAAGATTGCTTAAAAACCCTAATTCGACAAGAATAAGACTAGGGAGGACGAAAATGACCTAAATGTTCATCCAATGACACAAATGAACTTATTGGATGCAAAAGATTGGTTAAAAACTCTAATTGGACAAGAATAAGCCTAGGGAGGACGAAAATGACCTAAATGTTCATCCAATGACACAAATGAACTTATTTGATGCACAAGATTGGTTAAAAACCCTAATTGGACAAGAATAAGCCTACGGAGGACGTAAATGACCTAAATGTTCCTCCAATGACACAAACACACCTATTGGATGCACAAGATTGCATAAAAACCCTAATTGGACAACAATAAGACTAGGGAGGACGAAAATGACCTAAATGTTCATCCAATGACACAAACACACCTATTGGATGCACAAGATTGCTTAAAACCCAAATTGGACAAGAATAAGACTAGGGATGACGAAAATGACCTAAATGTTCATCCAATGACACAAATGAACTTATTGGATGCACAAGATTGGTTAAAAACCCTAATCGGACAAGAATAAGCCTAGGGAGGCTAAAATGACCTAAATGTTCGTCCAATGACACAAACACACCTATTGGATGCACAAGATTGAATAAAAACCCTAATTGGACAAGAATAAGATTAGGGAGGACAAAAATGACCTAAATGTTCCTCCAATGACACAAACACACCTATTGGATGCACAAGATTGCATAAAAACCCTAATTGGACAAGAATAAGACTAGGGAGGACGAAAATGACCTAAATGTTCATCCAATGACACAAATGAACTTATTGGATGCACAAGATTGGTTAAAAACCCTAATTGGACAAGAATAAGCATAGGGAGGACGAAAATGACCTAAACGTTCATCCAATGACACAAACCCACATATTGGATGCACAAGATTGCTTAAAACCCTAATTGGACAAGAATAAGACTAGGGAGGATGAAAATCACCTAAATGTTCATCCAATGACACAAATGAACTTATTGAATGCACAAGATTGGTTAAAAACCCTAATTGGACAAGAATATGCCTAGGGAGGTCGAAAATGACCTAAGTGTTCTTCCAATGACACAAACATACATATTGGATGCACAAGATTGCATAAAAACCCTAATTGGACAAGAATAAGACTAGGGAGGACGAAAATGACCTAAATGTTCCTCCAATGACACAAACACACCTATTGGATGCACAAGATTGCATAAAAACCCTAATTGGACAAGAATAAGACTAGGGAGGACGAAAATGACCTAAATGTTCATCCAATGACACAAATGAACTTATTGGATGCAAAAGATTGGTTAAAAACTCTAATTGGACAAGAATAAGCCTAGGGAGGACGAAAATGACCTAAATGTTCGTCCAATGACACAAACACACCTATTGGATGCACAAGATTGCATAAAAACCCTAATTGGACAAGAATAAGACTAGGGAGGACGAAAATGACCTAAATGTTCCTCCAATGACACAAACACACCTATTGGATGCACAAGATTGCATAAAAACCCTAATTGGACAAGAATAAGACTAGGGAGGACGAAAATGACCTAAATGTTCCTCCAATGACACAAACACACCTATTGGATGCACAAGATTGCATAAAAACCCTAATTCGACAAGAATAAGACTAGGGAGGACGAAAATGACCTAAATGTTCATCCAATGACATAAATGAACTTATTGGTTGCACAAGATTGGTTAAAAACCCTAATTGGACAAGAATAAGCCTAGGGAGGACGAAAATGACCTAAATGTTCGTCCAATGACACAAACACACCTATTGGATGCACAAGATTGCATAAAAACCCTAATTGGACAAGAATAAGACTAGGGAGGACGAAAATGACCTAAATGTTCATCCAATGACACAAATGAACTTATTGAATGCACAAGATTGGTTAAAAACCATAATCGGACAAGAATAAGCCTAGGGAGGTTGAAAATGGCTTAAATGTTCGTCCAATGACACAAACACACCTATTGGATGCACAAGATTGCATAAAAACCCTAATTGGACAAGAATAAGACTAGGGAGGACGAAAATGACCTAAATGTTCCTCCAATGACACAAACACACCTATTGGATGCACATAATTGCAAAAAAACCCTAATTGGACAAGAATAAGACTAGGGAGGACGAAAATGACCTAAATGTTCATCCAATGACACAAATGAACTTATTGGATGCACAAGATTGGTTAAAAACCCTAATTGGACAAGAATAAGCCTAGGGAGGACCAAAATGACCTAAATGTTTGTCCAATGACACAAACACATCTATTGGATGCACAAGATTGCATAAAAACCCTAATTGGACAAGAATAAGACTAGGGAGGACGAAAATGACCTAAATGTTCATCCAATGACACAAATGAACTTATTGGATGCACTAGATTGGTTAAAAACCATAATTGGACAAGAATAAGCATAGGGAGGACGAAAATGACCTAAACGTTCATCCGATGACACAAACCCACATATTGGATGCACAAGATTGCTTAAAACCCTAATTGGACAAGAATAAGACTAGGGAGGACGAAAATGACCTAAATGTTCATCCAACGACACAAATGAACTTATTGAATGCACAAGATTGGTTAAAAACCCGAATCGGACAAGAATAAGCCTAGGGAGGACGAAAATGACCTAAATGTTCTTCCAATGACACAAACACACCTATTGGATGCACAAGATTGCATAAAAACACTAATTGGACAAGAATAAGACTAGGGAGGACGAAAATGACCTAAATGTTCCTCCAATGACACAAACACACCTATTGGATGCACAAGATTGCATAAAAACCCTAATTGGACAAGAATAAGACTAGGGATGACGAAAATGACCTAAATGTTCATCCAATGACACCAATGAACTTATTGGATGCACAAGATTGGTTAAAAACCCTAATTGGACAAGAATAAGCCTAGGGAGGACGAAAATGACCTAAATGTTCGTCCAATGACACAAACACACCTATTGGATGCACAAGATTGCAAAAAAACCCTAATTGGACAAGAATAAGACTAGGGAGGACGAAAATGACCTAAATGTTCCTCCAATGACACAAACACACCTATTGGATGCACAAGATTGCATAAAAACCCTAATTCGACAAGAAAAAGACTAGGGAGGACGAAAATGACCTAAATGTTCCTCCAATGACACAAACACACCTATTGGATGCACAAGATTGCATAAAAACCCTAATTGGACAAGAATAAGACTAGGGAGGACGAAAATGACCTAAATGTTCCTCCAATGACACAAACACACCTATTGGATGCACAAGATTGCATAAAAACCCTAATTCAACAAGAATAAGACTAGGGAGGACGAAAATGACCTAAATGTTCCTCCAATGACACAAACACACCTATTGGATGCAAAAGATTGCATAAAAACCCTAATTGGACAAGAATAAGACTAGGGAGGACGAAAATGACCTAAATGTTCATCCAATGACACAAATGAACTTATTGTATGCACAAGATTTGTTAAAAACCCTAATTGGACAAGAATAAGCATTGGGAGGACGAAAATTACCTAAATGTTCTTCTAATGACACAAACACACATATTGGATGCACAAGATTGCTTAAAACCCTAATTGGACAAGAATAAGACTAGGGAGGACGAAAATGACCTAAATGTTCATCGAATGACACAAATGAACTTATTGGATGCACAAGATTGGATAAAAACCCTAATTGGACAAGAATAAGCCTAGGGAGGACGAAAATGACCTAAAAGTTCGTCCAATGACACAAACACACCTATTGGATGCACAAGATTGCATAAAAACCCTAATTGGACAAGAATAAGACTAGGGAGGACAAAAATGACCTAAATGTTCCTCCAATGACACAAACACACCTATTGGATGCACAAGATTGCATAAAAACCCTAATTGGACAAGAATAAGACTAGGGAGGACGAAAATGACCTAAATGTTCCTCCAATGACACAAACAAACCTATTGGATGCACAAGATTGCATAAAAACCCTAATTGGACAAGAATAAGACTAGGGAGGACGAAAATGACCTAAATGTTCATCCAATGACACAAATGAACTTATTGGATGCAAAAGATTGGTTAAAAACTCTAATTGGACAAGAATAAGCCTAGGGAGGACGAAAATGACCTAAATGTTCATCCAATGACACAAATGAACTTATTGGATGCACAAGATTGGTTAAAAACCCTAATTGGACAAGAATAAGCCTAGGGAGGACGTAAATGACCTAAATGTTCATCCAACGACACAAATGAACTTATTGAATGCACAAGATTGGTTAAAAACCCTTATCGGACAAGAATAAGCCTAGGGAGGACGAAAATGACCTAAATGTTCTTCCAATGACACAAACACACCTATTGGATGCACAAGATTGCATAAAAACTATAATTGGACAAGAATAAGACTAGGGAGGACGAAAATGACCTAAATGTTCCTCCAATGACACAAACACACCTATTGGATGCACAAGATTGCAAAAAAAACCCTTATTGGACAAGAATAAGACTAGGGATGACGAAAATGACCTAAATGTTCATCCAATGACACAAATGAACTTATTGGATGCACAAGATTGGTTAAAAACCCTAATTGGACAATAATAAGCCTAGGGAGGACGAAAATGACCTAAATGTTCGTCCAATGACACAAACACACCTATTGGATGCACAAGATTGCATAAAAACCCTAATTGGACAAGAATAAGACTAGGGGGGACGAAAATGACCTAAATGTTCCTCAAATGACACAAACACACCTATTGGATGCACAAGATTGCATAAAAACCCTAATTGGACAAGAATAAGACTAGGGAGGACGAAAATGACCTAAATGTTTATCCAATGACACAAATGAACTTATTGGATGCACAAGATTGGTTAAAAACCCTAATTGGACAAGAATAAGCCTAGGGAGGACGAAAATGACCTAAATGTTCGTCCAATGAGACAAACACACCTATTGGATGCACAAGATTGCATAAAAACCCTAATTGGACAAGAATAAGACTAGGGAGGACGAAAATGACCTAAATGTTCATCCAAGGACACAAATGAACTTGTTGGATGCACAAGATTGGTTAAAAACCCTAATTGGACAAGAATAAGCCTAGGGAGGACGAAAATGACCTAAACGTTCGTCCAATGACACGAACACACCTATTGGATGCACAAGATTGCTTAAAACCCTAATTGGAAAAGAATAAGACTAGGGAGGACGAAAATGACCTAAATGTTCATTCAATGACACAAATGAACTTATTGAATGCACAAGATTGGTTAAAAACCCTAATCGGACAAGAATAAGCCTAGGGAGGATGAAAATGACCTAAATGTTCTTCCAATGACACAAACACACCTATTGGATGCACAAGATTGCATAAAAACCCTAATTGGACAAGAATAAGACTAGGGAGGACGAAAATGACCTAAATGTTCCTCCAATGACACGAACACACCTATTGGATGCACAAGATTGCATAAAAACCCTAATTGGACAAGAATAAGACTAGGGAGGACGAAAATGACCTAAATGTTCCTCCAATGACACAAACACACCTATTGGATGCACAAGATTGCATAAAAACCCTAATTGGACAAGAATAAGACTAGGGAGGACGAAAATGACCTAAATGTTCATCCAATGACACAAATGAACTTATTGGATGCAAAAGATTGGTTAAAAACTCTAATTGGACAAGAATAAGCCTAGGGAGGACGAAAATGACCTAAATGTTCATCCAATGACACAAATAAACTTATTGGATGCACAAGATTGGTTAAAAACCCTAATTGGACAAGAATAAGCCTAGGGAGGACGTAAATGACCTAAATGTTCATCCAACGACACAAATGAACTTATTGAATGCACAAGATTGGTTAAAAACCCTTATCGGACAAGAATAAGCCTAGGGAGGACGAAAATGACCTAAATGTTCTTCCAATGACACAAACACACCTATTGGATGCACAAGATTGCATAAAAACACTAATTGGACAAGAATAAGACTAGGGAGGACGAAAATGACCTAAATGTTCCTCCAATGACACAAACACACCTATTGGATGCACAAGATTGCAAAAAAACCCTAATTGGACAAGAATAAGACTAGGGATGACGAAAATGACCTAAATGTTCATCCAATGACACAAATGAACTTATTGGATGCACAAGATTGGTTAAAAACCCTAATCGGACAAGAATAAGCCTAGGGAGGACGTAAATGACCTAAATGTTCATCCAATGACACAAATGAACTTATTGGATGCACAAGATTGGTTAAAAACCCTAATTGGACAAGAATAAGCCTAGGGAGGACGAAAATGACCTAAATGTTCGTCCAATGACACAAACACATCTATTGGATGCACAAGATTGCATAAAAACCCTAATTGGATAAGAATAAAACTAGGGAGGACGAAAATGACCTAAATGTTCCTCCAATGACACAAACACACCTATTGGATGCACAAGATTGCTTAAAACCCTAATTGGACAAGAATAAGACTAGGGATGACGAAAATGACCTAAATGTTCATCCAATGACACAAATGAACTTATTGGATGCACAAGATTGGTTAAAAACCCTAATCGGACAAGAATAAGCCTAGGGAGGACGTAAATGACCTAAATGTTCATCCAATGACACAAATGAACTTATTGGATGCACAAGATTGGTTAAAAACCCTAATTGGACAAGAATAAGCCTAGGGAGGACGAAAATGACCTAAATGTTCATCCAATGACACAAATGAACTTATTGGAAGCACAAGATTGGTTAAAAACCCTAATTGGACAAGAATAAGACTAGGGAGGACGAAAATGACCTAAATGTTCGTCCAATGACACAAACACACCTATTGGATGCACAAGATTGCATAAAAACCCTAATTGGACAAGAATAAGACTAGGGAGGACGAAAATGACCTAAATGTTCATCCAATGACACAAATGAACTTATTGGATGCACAAGATTGGTTAAAAACCCTAATTGGACAAGAATAAGCATAGGGAGGACGAAAATGACCTAAATGTTCGTCCAATGACACAAACCCACATATTGGATGCACAAGATTGCTTAAAACCCTAATTGGACAAGAATAAGGCTAGGGAGGACGAAAATGACCTAAATGTTCATCCAATGACACAAATGAACTTTTTGGATGCACAAGATTGGTTAAAAACCCTAATCGGACAAGAATAAGCCTAGGGAGGACAAAAATGACCTAAATGTTCGTCCAATGACACAAACACACCTATTGGATGCACAAGATTGCATAAAAACCCTAATTGGACAAGAATAAGACTAGGGAGGACGAAAATGACCTAAATGTTCCTCCAATGACACAAACACACCTATTGGATGCACAAGATTGCATAAAAACCGTAATTCGACTAGAATAAGACTAGGGAGGACGAAAATGACCTAAATGTTCCTCCAATGACACAAACACACCTATTGGATGCACAAGATTGCATAAAAACCCTAATTGGACAAGAATAAGACTAGGGAGGACGAAAATGACCTAAATGTTCATCCAATGACACAAATGAACTTATTGGATGCACAAGATTGGTTAAAAACCCTAATTGGACAAGAATAAGCATAGGGAGGACGAAAATGACCTAAACGTTCATCCAATGACACAACCCCACATATTGGATGCACAAGATTGCTTAAAACCCTAATTGGACAAGAATAAGACTAGGGAGGACGAAAATGACCTAAATGTTCATCCAATGACACAAATGAACTTATTGAATGCACAAGATTGGTTAAAAACCCCAATCGGACAAGAATAAGCCTAGGGAGGACGAAAATGACCTAAATGTTCGTCCAATGACACAAACACACCTATTGGATGCACAAGATTGCATAAAACCCTAATTGGACAAGAATAAGACTAGGGAGGACGAAAATGACCTAAATGTTCCTCCAATGACACAAACACACCTATTGGATGCACAAGATTGGTTAATAACCCTAATTGGACAAGAATAAGCCTAGGGAGGACGAATATGACCTAAACGTTCGTCCAATGACACAAACACACCTATTGGATGCACAAGATTGCATAAAAACCCTAATTGGACAAGAATAAGACTAGGGAGGACGAAAATGACCTAAATGTTCCTCCAATGACACAAACACACCTATTGGATGCACAAGATTGCATAAAAACCCTAATTGAACAAGAATAAGACTAGGGAGGACGAAAATGACCTAAATGTTCATCCAATGACACAAATGAACTTATTGTATGCACAAGATTGGTTAAAAACCCTAATTGGACAAGAATAAGCATAGAGAGGACGAAAATGACCTAAATGTTCATCCAATGAAACAAACACACATATTCGATGCACAAGATTGCTTAAAATCCTAATTGGACAAGAATAAGACTAGGGAGGACGAAAATGACCTAAATGTTCATCCAATGACACAAATGAACTTATTGGATGCACAAGATTGGTTAAAAACCCTAATTGGACAAGAATAAGCCTAGGGAGTACGAAAATGACCTAAATGTTCATCCAATGACACAAACACACCTATTGGATGCACAAGATTGCATAAAAACCCTAATTGGACAAGAATAAGCCTAGGGAGGACGAAAATGACCTAAATGTTCCTCCAATGACACAAACACACCTATTGGATGCACAAGATTGCATAAATTCCCAAATTGGACAAGAATAAGACCAGGGAGGACGAAAATGACCTAAATGTTCCTCCAATGACACAAACACACCTATTGGATGCACAAGATTGCATAAAAACCCTAATTGGACAAGAATAAGACTAGGGAGGACGAAAATGACCTAAATGTTCATCCAATGACACAAATGAACTTATTGGATGCACAAGATTGGTTAAAAACCCTAATTGGACAAGAATAAGCCTAGGGAGGAATAAAATGACCTAAATGTTCGTCCAATGACACAAACACACCTATTGGATGCACAAGATTGCATAAAACCCTAATTGGACAAGAATAAGACTAGGGAGGACGAAAATGACCTAAATGTTCATCCAATGACACAAATGAACTTATTGGATGCACAAGATTGGTTAAAAACCCTAATTGGACAAGAATAAGAATAGGGAGGACGAAAATGACCTAAATGTTCATCCAATGACACAAACACACATATTGGATGCACAAGATTGCTTAAAACCCTAATTGGACAAGAATAAGACTAGGGATGACGAAAATGACCTAAATGTTCATCCAATGACACAAATGAACTTATTGGATGCACAAGATTGGTTAAAAACCCTAATTGGACAAGAATAAGCCTAGGGAGGACGAAAACGACCTAAATGTTCGTCCAATGACATAAATGAACTTATTGGATGCACAAGATTGGTTAAAAACCCTAATTGGACAAGAATAAGCCTAGGGAGGACGAAAATGACCTAAATGTTCGTCCAATGACACAAAAGAACTTATTGGATGCACAAGATTGGTTGAAAACCCTAATTGGACAAGAATAAGCCTAGGGAGGACGAAAATGACCTAAATGTTCATCCAATGACACAAATGAACTTATTGGATGCACAAGATTGGTTAAAAACCCTAATTGGACAAGAATAAGCCTAGGGAGGACGAAAATGACCTAAATGTTCGTCCAATGACACAAACACACCTATTGGATGCACAAGATTGTATAAAAACCCTAATTGGACAAGAATAAGAGTAGGGAGGACGAAAATGACCTAAATGTTCCTCCAATGACACAAACACACCTATTGGATGCACAAGATTGCATAAAAACCCTAATTGGACAAGAATAAGACTAGGGAGGACATAAATGACTTAAATGTTCCACCAATGACACAAATGAACTTATTGGATGCACAAGGTTGGTTAAAAACCCTAATTGGACAAGAACAAGCCTAGGGAGGACGAAAATGACCTAAATGTTCATCCAATGACACAAATGAACTTATTGGATGCACAAGATTGGTTAAAAACCCTAATTGGACAAGAATAAGCATAGGGAGGACGAAAATGACCTAAATGTTCATCCAATGACACAAACACACATATTGGATGCACTAGATTGCTTAAAACCCGAATTGGACAAGAATAAGACTAGGGATGACGAAAATGACCTAAATGTTCATCCAATGACACAAATGAACTTATTGGATGCACAAGATTGGTTAAAAACCCTAATTGGACAAGAATAAGCCTAGGGAGGACGAAAATGACCTAAATGTTCGTCCAATGACACAAACACACCTATTGGATGCACAAGATTGCATAAAAACCCTAATTGGACAAGAATAAGACTAGGGAGGACGAAAATGACCTAAATGTTCCTCCAATGACACAAACACACCTATTGGATGCACAAGATTGCATAAAAACCCTAATTGGACAAGAATAAGACTAGGGAGGACGAAAATGACCTAAATGTTCGTCCAATGACACAAACACACATATTGGATGCAAAAGATTGCTTAAAACCCTAATTGGACAAGAATAAGACTAGGGAGGACGAAAATGACCTAAATGTTCATCCAATGACACAAATGAACTTATTGAATGCACAAGATTGGTTAAAAACCCTAATCGGACAAGAATAAGCCTAGGGAGGACGAAAATGACCTAAATGTTCTTCCAATGACACAAACACACCTATTGGATGCACTAGATGGCATAAAAACCCTAATTGGACAAGAATAAGACTAGGGAGGACGAAAATGACCTAAATGTTCATCCAATGACACAAATGAACTTATTGAATGCACAAGATTGGTTAAAAACCCTAATCGGACAAGAATAAGCCTAGGGAGGACGAAAATGACCTAAATGTTCTTCCAATGACACAAACACACCTATTGGATGCACAAGATTGCATAAAAACCCTAATTGGATAAGAATAAGACTAGGGAGGACGAAAATGACCTAAATGTTCCTCCAATGACACAAACACACCTATTGGATGCACAAGATTGGTTAAAAACCCTAATTGGACAAGAATAAGCCTAGGGAGGACGAAAATGACCTAAATGTTCGTCC
This sequence comes from Cicer pinnatifidum, assembly GCA_037974775.1. Taxonomy (NCBI): domain Eukaryota; kingdom Viridiplantae; phylum Streptophyta; class Magnoliopsida; order Fabales; family Fabaceae; genus Cicer; species Cicer pinnatifidum. Next base: position 11,713 of record JBBPBR010000360.1, read on the forward strand.
AATATCACAAACACACCTATTGGATGCACAAGATTGCATAAAAACCCTAATTGGACAAGAATAAGACTAGGGAGGACGAACATGACCTAAATGTTCCTCCAATGAAACAAAGGAACTTATTGAATGCACAAGATTGGCTAAAAACCCTAATTGGAGAAGAATAAGCCTAGGGAGGACGAAAATGACCTAAATGTTCATCCAATGACACAAATGAACTTATTCGATGCACAAGATTGGTTAAAAACCCTAATTGGACAAGAATAAGCCTAGGGAGGACGAAAATGACATAAATGTTTATCCAATGACACAAATGAACTTATTGGATGCACAAGATTGGATAAAAACCCTAATTGGACAAGAATAAGCCTAGGGAAGGCGAAAATGACCTAAATGTTCGTCCAATGACACAAACACACCTATTGGATGCACAAGATTGGTTTAAAACCCTAATTGGACAAGAATAAGCCTAGGGAGGACGAAAATGACCTAAATGTTCATCCAATGACACAAATGAACTTATTCGATGCACAAGATTGGTTAAAAACCCTAATGGGACAAGAATAAGACTAGGGAGGACGAAAATGACCTAAATGTTCATCCAATGACACAAATGAACTTATTGGATGCACAAGATTGGTTAAAAACCATAATTGGACAAGAATAAGACTAGGGAGGACGAAAATGACCGAAATGTTCCTCCAATGACACAAACAAACCTATTGGATGCACAAGATTGCATAAAAACCCTAATTGGACAAGAATAAGACTAGGGAGGACGAAAATGACCTAAATGTTCATCCAATGACACAAATGAACTTATTGGATGCACAAGATTGGTTAAAAACCCTAATTGGACAAGAATAAGCATAGGGAGGACGAAAATGACCTAAATGTTCATCCAATGACACAAACACACATATTGGATGCACAAGATTGCTAAAAACCCTAATTGGACAAGAATAAGACTAGGGATGACGAAAATGACCTAAATGTTCATCCAATGACACAAATGAACTTATTGGATGCACAAGATTGGTTAAAAACCCTAATTGGACAAGAATAAGCCTAGGGATGACGAAAATGACCTAAATGTTCGTCCAATGAGGCAAACACACCTATTGGATGCACAAGATTGCATAAAAACCCTAATTGGACAAGAATAAGACTAGGGAGGACGAAAATGACCTAAATGTTCCTCCAATGACACAAACACACCTATTGGATGCACAAGATTGCATAAAAACCCTAATTGGACAAGAATAAGACTAGGGAGGACGAAAATGACCTAAATGTCCGTCCAATGACACAAACACACCTATTGGATGCACAAGGTTGGTTAAAAACCCTAATTGGACAAGAATAAGTCTAGGGAGGACGAAAATGACCTAAATGTTCCTACAATGACACAAACACACCTATTGGATGCACAAGATTGCATAAAAACCCTAATTGGACAAGAATAAGACTAGGGAGGACGAAAATGACCTAAATGTTCATCCAATGACACAAACACACATATTGGATGCACAAGATTGCTTAAAACCCTAATTGGACAAGAATAAGACTAGGGAGGACGGAAATGACCTAAATGTTCCTCCAATGACACAAACACACCTATTGGATGCACAAGATTGCATAAAAACCCTAATTGGACAAGAATAAGACTAGGGAGGACGAAAATGACCTAAATGTTCATCAAATGACACAAATGAACTTATTGGATGCACAAGATTGGTTAAAAACCCTAATTGGACAAGAATAAGCCTAGGGAGGACGAAAATGACCTAAATGTTCGTCCAATGACACAAACACACCTATTGGATGCACAAGATTGCATAAAAACCCTAATTGGACAAGAATAAGACTAGGGAGGACGAAAATTACCTAAATGTTCATCCAATGACACAAATGAACTTATTGAATGCACAAAATTGGTTAAAAACCCTAATCAGACAAGAATAAGCCTAGGGAGGACGAAAATGACCTAAATGTTCGTCCAATGACACAAACACACCTATTGGATGCACAAGATTGCATAAAAACCCTAATTGGACAAGAATAAGACTAGGGAGGACGAATATGACCTAAATGTTCATCCAATGACACAAATGAACTTATTGGATGCCTAGGGAGGACGAAAATGACCTAAATGTTCGTCCAATGACACAAACACACCTATTGGATGCACAAGATTGCATAAAAACCCTAATTGGACAAGAATAAGACTAGGGAGGACGAAAATGACCTAAATGTTCCTCCAATGACACAAACACACCTATTGGATGCACAAGATTGCATAAAAACCCTAATTGGACAGGAATAAGACTTGGGAGGACGAAAATGACCTAAATGTTCATCCAATGACACAAATGAACTTATTGGATGCACAAGATTGGTTAAAAACCCTAATTGGCCAAGAATAAGCCTAGGGAGGACGTAAATGACCTAAAAGTTCGTCCAATGACACAAACACACCTATTGGATGCACAAGATTGCATAAAAACCCTAATTGGACAAGAATAAGACTAGGGAGGACGAAAATGACCTAAATGTTCCTCCAATGACACAAACACACCTATTGGATGCACAAGATTGCATAAAAACCCTAATTGGACAAGAATAAGACTAAGGAGGACGAAAATGACCTAAATGTTCATCCAATGACAAAAATGAACTTATTGGATGCAAAAGATTGGTTAAAAACTCTAATTGGACAAGAATAAGCCTAGGGAGGACGAAAATGACCTAAATGTTCATCCAATGACACAAATGAACTTATTGGATGCACAAGATTGCATAAAAACCCTAATTGGACAAGAATAAGACTAGGGAGGACGAAAATGACCTAAATGTTCATCCCATGACACAAATGAACTTATTGGATGCACAAGATTGGTTAAAAACCCTAATTGGACAAGAATAAGCATAGGGAGGACGAAAATGACCTAAACGTTCATCCGATGACACAAACCCACATATTGGATGCACAAGATTGCTTAAAACCCTAATTGGACAAGAATAAGACTAGGGAGGACGAAAATGACCTAAATGTTCATCCAACGACACAAATTAACTTATTGAATGCACAACATTGGTTAAAAACCCTAATCGGACAAGAATAAGCCTAGGGAGGACGAAAATGACCTAAATGTTCTTCCAATGACACAAACACACCTATTGGATGCACAAGATTGCATAAAAACCCTAATTGGACAAGAATAAGACTAGGGAGGACGAAAATGACCTAAATGTTCCTCCAATGACACAATCATACCTATTGGATGCACAAGATTGCATAAAAACCCTAATTGGACAAGAATAAGACTAGGGAGGACGAAAATGACCTAAATGTTCATCCAATGACACAAATGAACTTATTGAATGCACAAGATTGGTTAAAAACCCTAATCGGACAAGAATAAGCCTAGGGAGGACGAAAATGACCTAAATGTTCGTCCAATGACACAAACACACCTATTGGATGCACAAGATTGCATAAAAAACCTAATTGGACAAGAATAAGACTAGGGAGGACGAAAATGACCTAAATGTTCATCCAATGACACAAATGAACTTATTGAATGCACAAGATTGGTTAAAAACCCTAATCGGACAAGAATAAGCCTAGGGAGGACGAAAATGACCTAAATGTTCGTCCAATGACACAAACACACCTATTGGATGCACAAGATTGCATAAAAACCCTAATTGGACAAGAATAAGACCAGGGAGGAGGAAAATGACCTAAATGTTCCTCCAATGACACAAACACACCTATTGGATGCACAAGATTGCATAAAAACCCTAATTGGACAAGAATAAGACTAGGGAGTACGAAAATGACCTAAATGTTCATCCAATGACACAAATGAACTTATTGGATGCACAAGATTGGTTAAAAACCCTAATTGGACAAGAATAAGCCTAAGGAGGACGAAAATGACCTCAATGTTCGTCCAATGACACAAACACACCTATTGGATGCACAAGATTGCATAAAATCCCTAATTGGACAAGAATAAGACTAGGGAAGACGAAAATGACCTAAATGTTCATCCAATGACACAAATGAACTTATTGGATGCACAAGATTGGTTAAAAACCCTAATTGGACAAGAATAAGCATAGGGAGGACGAAAATGACCTAAACGTTCATCCGATGACACAAACCCACATATTGGATGCACAAGATTGCTTAAAACCCTAATTGGACAAGAATAAGACTAGGGAGGACGAAAATGACCTAAATGTTCTTCCAACGACACAAATGAACTTATTGAATGCACAAGATTGGTTAAAAACCCTAACCGGACAAGAATAAGCCTAGGGAGGACGAAAATGACCTAAATGTTCTTCCAATGACACAAACACACCTATTGGATGCACAAGATTGCATAAAAACACTAATTGGACAAGAATAAGACTAGGGAGGACGAAAATGACCTAAATGTTCCTCCAATGACACAAACACACCTATTGGATGCACAAGATTGCATAAAAACCCTAATTGGACAAGAATAAGACTAGGGATGACGAAAATGACCTAAATGTTCATCCAATGACACAAATAAACTTATTGGACGCACAAGATTGGTTAAAAACCCTAATTGGACAAGAATAAGCCTAGGGAGGACGAAAATGACCTAAATGTTCGTCCAATGACACAAACACACCTATTGGATGCACAAGATTGCATAAAAACCCTAATTGGACAAGAATAAGACTAGGGAGGACGAAAATGACCTAAATGTTCCTCCAATGACACAAACACACCTATTGGATGCACAAGATTGCATAAAAACCCTAATTGGACAAGAATAAGACTAGGGAGGACGAAAATGACCTAAATGTTCATCCAATGACACAAATGAACTTATTGGAAGCACAAGATTGGTTAAAAACCCTAATTGGACAAAAATAAGCCTAGGGAGGACGAAAATGACCTAAATAATCATCCAATGACACAAATGAACTTATTGGATGCACAAGATTGGTTAAAAACCCTAATTGGACAAGAATAAGCCTAGGGAGGACGAAAATGACCTAAATGTTCATCCAATGACACAAATGAACTTATTGAATGCACAAGATTGGTTAAAAACCCTAATCGGACAAGAATAAGCCTAGGGAGGCGAAAATGACCTAAATGTTCGTCCAATGACACAAACACACCTATTGGATGCACAAGATTGCATAAAAACCCTAATTGGACAAGAATAAGACTAGGGAGGACGAAAATGACCTAAATGTTCCTCCAATGACACAAACACACCTATTGGATGCACAAGATTGCATAAAAACCCTAATTGGACAAGAATAAGACTAGGGAGGACGAAAATGACCTAAATGTTCATCCAATGACACAAATGAAGTTATTGAATGCACAAGATTGGTTAAAAACCCTAATCGGACAAGAATAAGCCTAGGGAGGACGAAAATCACCTAAATGTTCGTCCAATGACACAAACACACCTATTGGATGCACAAGATTGCATAAAAACACTAATTGGACAAGAATAAGACTAGGGAGGACGAAAATGACCTAAATGTTCCTCCAATGACACAAACACACCTATTGGATGCACAAGATTGCATAAAAACCCTAATTGGACAAGAATAAGACTAGGGAGGACGAAAATGACCTAAATGTTCATCCAATGACACAAATGAACTTATTGGATGCACAAGATTGGTTAAAAACCCTAATTGGACAAGAATAAGCATAGTGAGGACGAAAATGACCTAAATGTTCATCCAATGACACAAATGAACTTATTGGATGCACAAGACTGGTTAAAAACCCTAATAAGACAAGAATAAGCCTAGGGAGGACGAAAATGACCTAAATGTTCATCCAATGACACAAATGAACTTATTGGATGCACAAGATTGGTTAAAAACCCTAACTGGCCAAGAATAAGCCTAGGGAGGACGAAAATGACCTAAATGTTCGTCCAATGACACAAACACACCTATTGGATGCACAAGATTGCATAAAAACCCTAATTGGACAAGAATAAGACTAGGGAGGACGAAAATGACCTAAATGTTCATCCAATAACACAAATGAACTTATTGGATGCAAGAGATTGGTTAAAAACCCTAATTGGACAAGAATAAGCATAGGGAGGACGAAAATGACCTAAATGTTCATCCAATGACACAAACCCACATATTGGATGCACAAGATTGCTTAAAACCCTAATTGGACAAGAATAAGACTAGGGAGGACGAAAATGACCTAAATGTTCATCCAATGACACAATTGAACTTATTGGATGCAGAAGATTGGTTAAAAACCCTAATCGGACAAGAATAAGCCTAGGGAGGACGAAAATGACGTAAATGTTCGTCCAATGACACAAACACACCTATTGGATGCACAAGATTGCATAAAAACCCTAATTGGACAAGAATAAGACTAGGGAGGACGAAAATGACCTAAATGTTCCTCCAATGACACAAACACACCTATTGGATGCACAAGATTGCATAAAAACCCTAATTGGACAAGAATAAAACTAGGGAGGACGAAAATGACATAAATGTTCATCCAATGACACAAATGAACTTATTGGATGCACAAGATTGGTTAAAAACCCTACTTGGACAAGGATAAGCCTAGGGAGGACGAAAATGACCTAAATGTTCGTCCAATGACACAAACACACCTATTGGATGCACAAGATTGCATAAAAACCCTAATTCGACAAGAATAAGACTAGGGAGGACGAAAATGACCTAAATGTTCGTCCAATGACACAAACACACCTATTGGATGCACAAGATTGCTTAAAAACCCTAATTGGACAAGAATAAGACTAGGGAGGACGAAAATGACCTAAATGTTCCTCCAATGACACAAACACACCTATTGGATGCACAAGATTGCATAAAAACCCTAATTGGACAAGAATAAGACTAGGGAGGACGAAAATGACCTAAATGTTCCTCCAATGACACAAACAAACCTATTGGATGCACAAGATTGCATAAAAACCCTAATTGGACAAGAATAAGACTAGGGAGGACGAAAATGACCTAAATGTTCATCCAATGACACAAATGAACTTATTGGATGCAAAAGATTGGTTAAAAACTCTAATTGGACAAGAATAAGCCTAGGGAGGACGAAAATGACCTAAATGTTCATCCAATGACACAAATGAACTTATTGGATGCACAAGATTGCATAAAAACCCTAATTGGACAAGAATAAGACTAGGGAGGACGAAAATGACCTAAATGTTCATCCCATGACACAAATGAACTTATTGAATGCACAAGATTGGTTAAAAACCCTAATCGGACAAGAATAAGCCTAGGGAGGACGAAAATGACCTAAATGTTCGTCCAATGACACAAACACACCTATTGGATGCACAAGATTGCATAAAAACCCTAATTGGACAAGAATAAGACTAGGGAGGATGAAAATGACCAAAATGTTCATCCAATGACACAAATGAACTTATTGGATGCACAAGATTGGTTAAAAACCCTAATTGGACAAGAATAAGCATAGGGAGGACGAAAATGACCTAAACGTTCATCCGATGACACAAACCCACATATTGGATGCACAAGATTGCTTAAAACCCTAATTGGACAAGAATAAGACTAGGGAGGACGAAAATGACCTAAATGTTCATCCAACGACACAAATGAACTTATTGAATGCACAAGATTGCATAAAAACCCTAATTGGACAAGAATAAGACTAGGGAGGACGAAAATGACCTAAATGTTCATCCAATGACACAAATGAACTTATTGAATGCACAAGATTGGTTAAAAACCCTAATCGGACAAGAATAAGCCTAGGGAGGGCGAAAATGACCTAAATGTTCTTCCAATGACACAAACACACCTATTGGATGCACAAGATTGCATAAAAACACTAATTGGACAAGAATAAGACTAGGGAGGACGAAAATGACCTAAATGTTCCTCCAATGACACAAACACACCTATTGGATGCACAAGATTGCATAAAAACCCTAATTGGACAAGAATAAGACTAGGGAGGACGAAAATGACCTAAATGTTCATCCAATGACACAAATGAACTTATTGAATGCACAAGATTGGTTAAAAACCCTAATCGGACAAGAATAAGCCTAGGGAGGACGAAAATGAACTAAATGTTCGTCAAATGACACAAACACACCTATTGGATGCACAAGATTGCATAAAAACCCTAATTGGACAAGAATAAGACTAGGGAGGACGAAAATGACCTAAATGTTCCTCCAATGACACAAACACACCTATTGGATGCACAAGATTGCATAAAACCCTAATTGGACAAGAATAAGACTAGGGAGGACGAAAATGACATAAATGTTCATCCATTGACACAAATGAACTTATTGGATGCACAAGATTGGTTAAAAACCCTAATTGGACAAGAATAAGCATAGGGAGGACGAAAATGACCTAAACGTTCATTCAATGACACAAACCCACATATTGGATGCAAAAGATTGCTTAAAACCCTAATTGGACAAGAATAAGACTAGGGAGGACGAAAATGACCTAAATGTTCATCCAATGACACAAATGAACTTATTGAATGCACAAGATTGGTTAAAAACCCTAATCGGACAAGAATAAGCCTAGGGAGGACGAAAATGACCTAAATGTTCGTCCAATGACACAAACACACCTATTGGATGCACAAGATTGCATAAAAACCCTAATTGGACAAGAATAAGACTAGGGAGGACAAAAATGAGCTAAATGTTCCTCCAATGACACAAACACACCTATTGGATGCACAAGATTGCATAAAACCCTAATTGGACAAGAATAAGACTAGGGAGGACGTAAATGACCTAAATGTTCCACCAATGACACAAATGAACTTATTGGATGCACAAGATTGGTTAAAAACCCTAATTGGCCAAGAATAAGCCTAGGGAGGACGAAAATGACCTAAATGTTCGTCCAATGACACAAACACACCTATTGGATGCACAAGATTGCATAAAAACCCTAATTGGACAAGAATAAGACTAGGGAGGACGAAAATGACCTAAATGTTCCTCCAATGACACAAACACACCTATTGGATGCACAAGATTGCATAAAAACCCTAATTCGACAAGAATAAGACTAGGGAGGACAAAAATGACCTAAATGTTCCTCCAATGACACAAACACACCTATTGGATGCACAAGATTGCGTAAAAACCCTAATTGGACAAGAATAAGACTTAAGAGGACGATAATGACCTAAATGTTCATCCAATGACACAAATGAACTTATTGGATGCACAAGATTGGTTAAAAACCCTAATTGGCCAAGAATAAGCCTAGGGAGGACGAAAATGACCTAAATGTTCGTCCAATGACACAAACACACCTATTGGATGCACAAGATTGCATAAAAACCCTAATTGGACAAGAATAAGACTAGGGAGGACGAAAATGACCTAAATGTTCCTCCAATGACACAAACACACCTATTGGATGCACAAGATTGCATAAAAACCCTAATTCGACAAGAATAAGACTAGGGAGGACGAAAATGACCTAAATGTTCCTCCAATGACACAAACACACCTATTGGATGTACAAGATTGCATAAAAACCCTAATTGGACAAGAATAAGACTAGGGAGGACGTAAATGACCTAAATGTTCCACCAATGACACAAATGAACTTATTGGATGCACAAGGTTGGTTAAAAACCCTAATTGGACAAGAATAAGCCTAGGGAGGACGAAAATGACCTAAATGTTCAACCAATGATACAAATGAACTTATTGGATGCACAAGGTTGGTTAAAAACCCTAATTGGACAAGAATAAGCCTAGGGAGGACGAAAATGACCTAAATGTTCGTCCAATAACACAAACACACCTATTGGATGCACATGATTGCCTTAAAACCCTAATCGAACAAGAATAAGCCTAGGGAGGACGAAAATGACCTAAATGTTCGTCCAATGACACAAACACACCTATTGGATGCACAAGATTGCATAAAAACCCTAATTGGACAAGAATAAGACTAGGGAGGACGAAAATGACCTAAATGTTCCTCCAATGACACAAACACACCTATTGGATGCACAAGATTGCATAAAAACCCTAATTCGACAAGAAAAAGACTAGGGAGGACGAAAATGACCTAAATGTTCCTCCAATGACACAAACACACCTATTGGATGCACAAGATTGCATAAAAACCCTAATTGGACAAGAATAAGACTAGGGAGGACGAAAATGACCTAAATGTTCATCCAATGACACAAATGAACTTATTGGATGCACAAGATTGGTTAAAAACCCTAATTGGACAAGAATAAGCATAGGGAGAACGAAAATGACCTAAATATTCATCCAATGACACAAACATACATATTGGATGCACAAGATTGCTTAAAACCCTAATTGGACAAGAATAAGACTAGGGATGACGAAAATGACCTAAATGTTCGTCCAATGACACAAATGAACTTATTGGATGCACAAGATTGGTTAAAAACCCTAATTGGACAAGAATAAGCCTAGGGAGGACGAAAATGACCTAAAAGTTCGTCCAATGACACAAACACACCTATTGGATGCACAAGATTGCATAAAAACCCTAATTCGACAAGAATAAGACTAGGGAGGACGAAAATGACCTAAATGTTCCTCCAATGACACAAACACACATATTGGATGCACAAGATTGCTTAAAACCCTAATTGGACAAGAATAAGACTAGGGATGACGAAAATGACCTAAATGTTCATCCAATGACACAAATGAACTTATTGGATGCACAAGATTGGTTAAAAACCCTACTTGGACAAGGATAAGCCTAGGGAGGACGAAAATGACCTAAATGTTCGTCCAATGACACAAACACACCTATTGGATGCACAACATTGCATAAAAACCCTAATTCGACAAGAATAAGACTAGGGAGGACGAAAATGACCTAAATGTTCCTCCAATGACACAAACACACCTATTGGATGCACAAGATTGCATAAAAACCCTAATTGGACAAGAATAAGACTAGGGAGGACGAAAATGACCTAAATGTTCCTCCAATGACACAAACACACATATTGGATGCACAAGATTGCTTAAAACCCTAATTGGACAAGAATAAGACTAGGGATGTCGAAAATGACCTAAATGTTCATCCAATGACACAAATGAACTTATTGGATGCACAAGATTGGTTAAAAACCCTACTTGGACAAGGATAAGCCTAGGGAGGATGAAAATGACCTAAATGTTCGTCCAATGACACAAACACACCTATTGGATGCACAAGATTGCATAAAAACCCTAATTGGACAAGAATAAGACTAGGGAGGACGAAAATGACCTAAATGTTCCTCCAATGACACAAACACACCTATTGGATGCACAAGATTGCATAAAAACCCTAATTGGACAAGAATAAGACTAGGGAGGACGAAAATGACCTAAATGTTCCTCCAATGACAGAAACACACCTTTTGGATGCACAACATTGCATAAAAACCCTAATTCGACAAGAATAAGACTAGGGAGGACGAAAATGACCTCAATGTTCCTCCAATGACACAAACACACCTATTGGATGCACAAGATTGCATAAAAACCCTAATTGGACAAGAATAAGACTAGGGAGGACGAAAATGACCTAAATGTTCCTCCAATGACACAAACACACCTATTGGATGCACAAGATTGCATAAAAACCCTACTTGGACAAGAATAAGACTAGGGAGGACGAAAATGACCTAAATGTTCATCCAATGACACAAATGAACTTATTGGATGCACAAGATTGGTTAAAAACCCTACTTGGACAAGAATAAGCCTAGGGAGGACGAAAATGACCTAAATGTTCGTCCAATGACACAAACACACCTATTGGATGCACAAGATTGCATAAAAACCCTAATTGGACAAGAATAAGACTAGGGAGGACGAAAATGACCTAAATGTTCCTCCAATGACACAAACACACCTATTGGATGCACAAGATTGCATAAAAACCCTAATTGGACAAGAATAAGCATAGGGAGGACGAAAATGACCTAAACGTTCATCCAACGACACAAACCCACATATTGGATGCACAAGATTGCTTAAAACCCTAATTGGACAAGAATAAGACAAGGGAGGACGAAAATGACCTAAATGTTCATCCAATGACACAAATGAACTTATTGAATGCACAAGATTGGTTAAAAACCCTAATCGGACAAGAATAAGCCTAGGGAGGATGAAAATTACCTAAATGTTCTTCCAATGACACAAACACACCTATTGGATGCACAAGATTGCATAAAAACCCTAATTGGACAAGAATAAGACTAGGGAGGACGAAAATGACCTAAATGTTCCTCCAATGACACAAACACACCTATTGGATGCACAAGATTGCATAAAAACCCTAATTGGACAAGAATAAGACTCGGGAGGACAAAAATGACCTAAATGTTCATCCAATGACACAAATGAACTTATTGGATGCACAAGATTGGTTAAAAACCCTAATTGGACAAGAATAAGCCTAGGGAGGACGAAAATGACCTAAATGTTCGTCCAATGACACAAACACACCTATTGGATGCACAAGATTGCATAAAAACCCTAATTGGACAAGAATAAGACTAGGGAGGACGAAAATGACCTAAATGTTCATCCAATGACACAAATGAACTTATTGAATGCACAAGATTGGTTAAAAACCATAATCGGACAAGAATAAGCCTAGGGAGGACGAAAATGGCTTAAATGTTCGTCCAATGACACAAACACACCTATTGGATGCACAAGATTGCATAAAAACCCTAATTGGACAAGAATAAGACTAGGGAGGACGAAAATGACCTAAATGTTCCTCCAATGACACAAACACACCAATTGGATGCACAAGATTGCAAAAAAACCCTAATTGGACAAGAATAAGACTAGGGAGGACGAAAATGACCTAAATGTTCATCCAATGACACAAATGAACTTATTGGATGCACAAGATTGGTTAAAAACCCTAATTGGACAATAATAAGCCTAGGGAGGACGAAAATGACCTAAATGTTCGTCCAATGACACAAACACACCTATTGGATGCACAAGATTGCATAAAAACCCTAATTGGACAAGAATAAGACTAGGGAGGACGAAAATGACCTAAATGTTCCTCCAATGACACAAATGAACTTATTGGATGCACAAGGTTGGTTAAAAACCCTAATTGGACTAGAATAAGCGTAGGGAGGACGAAAATGACCTAAATGTTCATCCAATGACACAAATGAACTTATTGGATGCATAAGGTTGGTTAAAAACCCTAATTGGACAAGAATAAGCCTAGGGAGGACGAAAATGACCTAAATGTTCATCCAATGACACAAAGAACTTATTGGATGCACAAGATTGGTTAAAAACCCTAATTGGACAAGAATAAGCCTAGGGATGACGAAAATGACCTAAATGTTCATCCAATGACACAAATGAACTTATTGGATGCACAAGATTGGTTAAAAACCCTAATTGGACAAGAATAAGCCTAGGGAGCACGAAAATGACCTAAATGTTCATCCAATGACACAAATGAACTTATTGGATGCACAAGATTGGTTGAAAACCCTAATTGGACAAGAATAAGCCTAGGGAGGACGAAAATGACCTAAATGTTCATCCAATGACACAAATGAACTTATTGGATGCACAAGATTGGTTAAAAACCCTAATTGGACAAGAATAAGCCTAGGGAGGACGTAAATGACCTAAATGTTCATCCAACGACACAAATGAACTTATTGAATGCACAAGATTGGTTAAAAACCCTAATCGGACAAGAATAAGCCTAGGGAGGACGAAAATGACCTAAATGTTCTTCCAATGACACAAACACACCTATTGGATGCACAAGATTGCATAAAAACACTAATTGGACAAGAATAAGACTAGGGAGGACGAAAATGACCAAAATGTTCATCCAATGACACAAATGAACTTATTGGATGCACAAGATAGGTTAAAAACCCTAATTGGACAAGAATAAGCATAGGGAGGACGAAAATGACCTAAACGTTCATCCGATGACACAAACCCACATATTGGATGCACAAGATTGCTTAAAACCCTAATTGGACAAGAATAAGACTAGGGAGGACGAAAATGACCTAAATGTTCATCCAACGACACAAATTAACTTATTGAATGCACAACATTGGTTAAAAACCCTAATCGGACAAGAATAAGCCTAGGGAGGACGAAAATGACCTAAATGTTCTTCCAATGACACAAACACACCTATTGGATGCACAAGATTGCATAAAAACCCTAATTGGACAAGAATAAGACTAGGGAGGACGAAAATGACCTAAATGTTCCTCCAATGACACAATCATACCTATTGGATGCACAAGATTGCATAAAAACCCTAATTGGACAAGAATAAGACTAGGGAGGACGAAAATGACCTAAATGTTCATCCAATGACACAAATGAACTTATTGAATGCACAAGATTGGTTAAAAACCCTAATCGGACAAGAATAAGCCTAGGGAGGACGAAAATGACCTAAATGTTCGTCCAATGACACAAACACACCTATTGGATGCACAAGATTGCATAAAAACCCTAATTGGACAAGAATAAGACTAGGGAGGACGAAAATGACCTAAATGTTCATCCAATGACACAAATGAACTTATTGGATGCACAAGATTGGTTAATAACCCTAATTGGACAAGAATAAGCATAGGGAGGACGAAAATGACCTAAACGTTCATCCAATGACATCAACCCACATATTGGATGCACAAGATTGCTTAAAACCCTAATTGGACAAGAATAAGACTAGGGAGGACGAAAATGACCTAAATGTTCATCCAATGACACAAATGAACTTATTGAATACACAAGATTGGTTAAAAACCCTAATCGGACAAGAATAAGCCTAGGGAGGACGAAAATGACCTAAATGTTCTTCCAATGACACAAACACACCTATTGGATGCACAAGATTGCATAAAAACCCTAATTGTACAAGATTAAGACTAGGGAGGACCAAAATGACCAAAATGTTCCTCCAATGACACAAACACACCTATTGGATGCACAAGATTGCATAAAAACCCTAATTGGACAAGAATAAGACTAGGGAGGACGAAAATGACCTAAATGTTCATCCAATGACACAAATGAACTTATTGAATGCACAAGATTGGTTAAAAACCCTAATCGGACAAGAATAAGCCTAGGGAGGACAAAAATGACCTAAATGTTCTTCGAATGACACAAACACACCTATTGGATGCACAAGATTGCATAAAAACCCTAATTGGACAAGAATAAGACTAGGGAGGACGAAAATGACCTAAATGTTCCTCCAATGACACAAACACACCTATTGGATGCACAAGATTGCATAAAAACCCTAATTGGACAAGAATAAGACTAGGGAGGACGAAAATGACCTAAATGTTCATCCAATGACACAAATGAACTTATTGGATGCACAAGATTGGTAAAAAACCCTAATAGGACAAGAATAAGCCTAGGGAGGACGAAAATGACCTAAATGTTCGTCCAATGACACAAACACACCTATTGGATGCACAAGATTGCATAAAAACCCTAATTGGACAAGAATAAGACTAGGGAGGACGAAAATGACCTAAATGTTCATCCAATGACACAAATGAACTTATTGGATGCACAAGATTGGTTAAAAACCCTAATTGGACAAGAATAAGCATATGGAGTACGAAAATGACCTAAATGTTCGTCCAATGACACAAACCCACATATTGGATGCACAAGATTGCTTAAAACCCTAATTGGACAAGAATAAGACTAGGGAGGACGAAAATGACCTAAATGTTCATCCAATGACACAAATGAACTTATTGGATGCACAAGATTGGTTAAAAACCCTAATTGGACAAGAATAAGCCTAGGGAGGACGTAAATGACCTAAATGTTCATCCAACGACACAAATGAACTTATTGAATGCACAAGATTGGTTAAAAACCCTTATCGGACAAGAATAAGCCTAGGGAGGACGAAAATGACCTAAATGTTCTTCCAATGACACAAACACACCTATTGGATGCACAAGATTGCATAAAAACACTAATTGGACAAGATAAAGACTAGGGAGGACGAAAATGACCTAAATGTTCCTCCAATGACACAAACACACCTATTGGATGCACAAGATTGCATAAAAACCCTAATTGGACAAGAATAAGACTAGGGATGACGAAAATGACCTAAATGTCCATCCAATGACACAAATGAACTTATTGGATGCAAAAGATTGGTTAAAAACTCTAATTGGACAAGAATAAGCCTAGGGAGGACGAAAATGACCTAAATGTTCATCCAATGACACAAATGAACTTATTGGATGCACAAGATTGGTTAAAAACCCTAATTGGACAAGAATAAGACTAGGGAGGACGAAAATGACCTAAATGTTCATCCAATGACACAAACACACCTATTGAATGCACAAGATTGGTTAAAAACCCTAATTGGACAAGAATAAGCCTAGGGAGGACGAAAATGACCTAAATGTTCGTCCAATGACACAAACACACCTATTGGATGCACAAGATTGCATAAAAACCCTAATTGGACAAGAATAAGACTAGGGAGGACGAAATTGACCTAAATGTTCCTCCAATGACACAAACACACCTATTGGATGCACAAGATTGCATAAAAACCCTAATTCGACAAGAATAAGACTAGGGAGGACTTAAATGACCTAAATGTTCCACCAATGACACAAATGAACTTATTGGATACACAAGGTTGGTTAAAAACCCTAATTGGACCAGAATAAGCCTAGGGAGGACGAAATTGACCTAAATGTTCAACCAATGACACAAATGAACTTATTGGATGCACAAGGTTGGTTAAAAACCCTAATTGGACAAGAATAAGCCTAGGGAGGACGAAAATGACCTAAATGTTCGTCCAATGACACAAACACACCTATTGGATGCACAAGATTGCATAAAAACCCTAATTGGACAAGAATAAGACTAGGGAGGACGAAAATGACCCAAATGTTCAACCAATGACACAAATGAACTTATTGGATGCACAAGGTTGGTTAAAAATCCTAATTGGACAAGAATAAGCCTAGGGAGGACGAAAATGACCTAAATGTTCAACCAATGACACAAATGAACTTATTGGAAGCACAAGGTTGGTTAAAAACCCTAATTGGACAAGAATAAGCCTACGGAAGAAGAAAATGACCTAAATGTTCGTCCAATGACACAAACACACCTATTGGATGCACAAGATTGCATAAAAACCCTAATTGGACAAGAATAAGACTAGGGAGGACGAAAATGACCTAAATGTTCCTCCAATGACACAAATGAACTTATTGGATGCACAAGATTGGTTAAAAACCCTAATTGGACAAGAATAAGCCTAGGGAGGACGAAAATGACCTAAATGTTCAACCAATGACACAAATGAACTTATTGGATGCACAAGGTTGGTTAAAAACCCTAATTGGACAAGAATAAGCCTAGGGAGGACGAAAATGACCTAAATGTTCGTCCAATGACACAAACACACCTATTGGATGCACAGGATTGCCTAAAAACCCTAATTGGACAAGAATAAGCCTAGGGATGACGAAAATGACCTAAATGTTCATCCAATGACACAAATGTACTTATTGGATGCACAAGAATGGTTACAAACCCTAATTGGACAAGAATAAGCCTAGGGAGGACGAAAATGACCTAAATGTTCGTCCAATGACACAAACACACCTATTGGATGTACAAGATTGCATAAAAACCCTAATTGGACAAGAATAAGACTAGGGATGACGAAAATGACCTAAATGTTCCTCCAATGACACAAATGTACTTATTGGATGCACAAGATTGCATAAAAACCCTAATTGGACAAGAATAAGACTAGGGAGGACGAAAATGACATAAATGTTCATCCAATGACACAAATGAACTTATTGGATGCACAAG
>JBBPBR010000361.1:0-78375 GCA_037974775.1 Cicer pinnatifidum
GGACAAGAATAAGCCTAGAGAGGACGAAAATGACCTAAATGTTCGTCCAATGACACAAACACACCTATTGGATGCACAAGATTGCATAAAAACCCTAATTGGACAAGATTAAGACTAGGGAGGACGAAAATGACCTAAATGTTCATCCAATGACACAAATGAACTTATTGGATGCACAAGATTGGTTAAAAACCCTAATTGGACAAGAATAAGCATAGGGAGGACGAAAATGACCTAAACGTTCATCCGATGACACAAACCCACATATTGGATGCACAAGATTGCTTAAAACCCTAATTGGACAAGAATAAGACTAGGGAGGACGAAAATGACCTAAATGTTCATCCAACGACACAAATGAACTTATTGAATGCACAAGATTGGTTAAAAACCCTAATCGGACAAGAATAAGCATAGGGAGAACGAAAATGACCTAAATGTTCTTCCAATGACACAAACACACCTATTGGATGCACAAGATTGCATAAAAACACTAATTGGACAAGAATAAGACTAGGGAGGACGAAAATGACCTAAATGTTCCTCCAATGACACAAACACACCTATTGGATGCACAAGATTGCATAAAAACCCTAATTGGACAAGAATAAGACTAGAGAGGACGAAAATGACCTAAATGTTCATCCAATGACACAAATGAACTTATTGAATGCACAAGATTGGTTAAAAACCCTAATCGGACAAGAATAAGCCTAGGGAGGACGAAAATGGCCTAAACGTTCGTCCAATGACACAAACACACCTATTGGATGCACAAGATTGCATAAAAACCCTAATTGGACAAGAATAAGACTAGGGAGGACGAAAATGACCTAAATGTTCCTCCAATGACACAAACACACATATTGGATGCACAAGATTGCATAAAAACCCTAATTGGACAAGAAAAAGACTAGGGAGGACGAAAATGACCTAAATGTTCATCCAATGACACAAATGAACTTATTGGATACACAAGATTGGTTAAAAACCCTAATTGGACAAGAATAAGCCTAGAGAGGACGAAAATGACCTAAATGTTCGTCCAATGACACAAACACACCTATTGGATGCACAAGATTGCATAAAAACCCTAATTGGACAAGATTAAGACTAGGGAGGACGAAAATGACCTAAATGTTCATCCAATGACACAAATGAACTTATTGGATGCACAAGATTGGTTAAAAACCCTAATTGGACAAGAATAAGCATAGGGAGGACGAAAATGACCTAAACGTTCATCCGATGACACAAACCCACATATTGGATGCACAAGATTGCTTAAAACCCTAATTGGACAAGAATAAGACTAGGGAGGACGAAAATGACCTAAATGTTCATCCAACGACACAAATGAACTTATTGAATGCACAAGATTGGTTAAAAACCCTAATCGGACAAGAATAAGCATAGGGAGAACGAAAATGACCTAAATGTTCTTCCAATGACACAAACACACCTATTGGATGCACAAGATTGCATAAAAACACTAATTGGACAAGAATAAGACTAGGGAGGACGAAAATGACCTAAATGTTCCTCCAATGACACAAACACACCTATTGGATGCACAAGATTGCATAAAAACCCTAATTGGACAAGAATAAGACTAGAGAGGACGAAAATGACCTAAATGTTCATCCAATGACACAAATGAACTTATTGAATGCACAAGATTGGTTAAAAACCCTAATCGGACAAGAATAAGCCTAGGGAGAACGAAAATGACCTAAATGTTCTTCCAATGACACAAACACACCTATTGGATGCACAAGATTGCATAAAAACACTAATTGGACAAGAATAAGACTAGGGAGGACGAAAATGACCTAAATGTTCCTCCAATGACACAAACACACCTATTGGATGCACAAGATTGCATAAAAACCCTAATTGGACAAGAATAAGACTAGGGATGACGAAAATGACCTAAACGTTCATCCGATGACACAAACCCACATATTGGATGCACAAGATTGCTTAAAACCCTAATTGGACAAGAATAAGACTAGGGAGGACGAAAATGACCTAAATGTTCATCCAACGACACAAATGAACTTATTGAATGCACAAGATTGGTTAAAAACCCTTATCGGACAAGAATAAGCCTAGGGAGGACGAAAATGACCTAAATGTTCTTCCAATGACACAAACACACCTATTGGATGCACAAGATTGCATAAAAACCCTAATTGGACAAGAATAAGACTAGGGAGGACGAAAATGACCTAAATGTTCATCCAATGACACAAATGAACTTATTGGATGCACTAGATTGGTTAAAAACCCTAATTGGACAAGAATAAGCATAGGGAGGACGAAAATGACCTAAACATTCATCCGATGACACAAACCCACATATTGGATGCACAAGATTGCTTAAAACCCTAATTGGACAAGAATAAGACTAGTGAGGACGAAAATGACCTAAATGTTCATCCAACGACACAAATGAACTTATTGAATGCACAAGATTGGTTAAAAACCCTAATCGGACAAGAATAAGCCTAGGGAGGACGAAAATGACCTAAATGTTCTTCCAATGACACAAACACACCTATTGGATGCACAAGATTGCATAAAAACCCTAATTGGACAAGAATAAGACTAGGGAGGACGAAAATGACCTAAATGTTCCTCCAATGACACAAACACACCTATTGGATGCACAAGATTGCATAAAAACCCTAATTGGACAAGAATAAGACTAGGGAGGACGAAAATGACCTAAATGTACATCCAATGACACAAATGAATTTATTGAATGCACAAGATTGGTTAAAAACCCTAATCGGACAAGAATAAGCCTAGGGAGGACGAAAATGACCTAAATGTTCGTCCAATGACACAAACACACCTATTGGATGCACAAGATTGCATAAAAACCCTAATTGGACAAGAATAAGACTAGGGAGGACGAAAATGACCTAAATGTTCCTCCAATGTCACAAACACACCTATTGGATGCACAAGATTGCATAAAAACCCTAATTGGACAAGAATAAGCATAGGGAGGACGAAAATGACCTAAACGTTCATCCAATGACACAAACCCACATATTGGATGCACAAGATTGCTTAAAACCCTAATTGGACAAGAATAAGACTAGGGAGGACGAAAATGACCTAAATGTTCATCCAATGACACAAATGAACTTATTGAATGCACAAGATTGGTTAAAAACACTAATCGGACAAGAATAAGCCTAGGGAGGATGAAAATGACCTAAATGTTCTTCCAATGACACAAACACACCTATTGGATGCACAAGATTGCATAAAAACCCTAATTGGACAAGAATAAGACTAGGGAGGACGAAAATGACCTAAATGTTCCTCCAATGACACAAACACACCTATTGGATGCACAAGATTGCATAAAAACCCTAATTGGACAAGAATAAGACTAGGGAGGACGAAAATGACCTAAGTGTTCATCCAATGACACAAATGAACTTATTGGATGCACAAGATTGGTTAAAAACTCTAATTGGACAAGAATAAGCCTAGGGAGGACGAAAATGACCTAAATGTTCGTCCAATGACACAAACACACCTATTGGATGCACAAGATTGCATAAAAACCCTAATTGGACAAGAATAAGACTAGGGAGGACGAAAATGACCAAAATGTTCATCCAATGACACAAATGAACTTATTGGATGCACAAGATTGGTTAAAAACCCTAATTGGACAAGAATAAGCATAGGGAGGACGAAAATGACCTAAACGTTCATCCGATGACACAAACCCACATATTGGATGCACAAGATTGCTTAAAACCCTAATTGGACAAGAATAAGACTAGGGAGGACGAAAATGACCTAAATGTTCATCCAACGACACAAATTAACTTATTGAATGCACAACATTGGTTAAAAACCCTAATCGGACAAGAATAAGCCTAGGGAGGACGAAAATGACCTAAATGTTCGTCCAATGACACAAACACACCTATTGGATGCACAAGATTGCATAAAAACCCTAATTGGACAAGAATAAGACTAGGGAAGACGAAAATGACCTAAATGTTCCTCCAATGACACAAACACACCTATTGGATGCACAAGATTGCATAAAAACCCTAATTGGACAAGATTAAGACTAGGGAGGACGAAAATGACCTAAATGTTCATCCAATGACACAAATGAACTTATTGGATGCACAAGATTGGTTAAAAACCCTAATTGGACAAGAATAAGCCTAGGGAGGACGAAAATGACCTAAATGTTCGTCCAATGACACAAACACACCTATTGGATGCACAAGATTGCATAAAAACCCTTATTGGACAAGAATAAGCCTAGGGAGGACGAAAATGACCTAAATGTTCATCCAATGACACAAATGAACTTATTGAATGCACAAGATTGGTTAAAAACCCTAATCGGACAAGAATAAGCCTAGGGATGACGAAAATGACCTAAATGTTCGTCCAATGACACAAACACACCTACTGGATGCACAAGATTGCATAAAAACCCTAATTGGACAAGAATAAGACTAGGGAGGACGAAAATGACCTAAATGTTCATCCAATGACACAAATGAACTTATTGGATGCACAAGATTGGTTAAAAACCCTAATTGGACAAGAATAAGCCTAGGGAGGACGAAAATGACCTAAATGTTCGTCCAATGACACAAACACACCTATTGGATGCACAAGATTGCATAAAAACCCTAATTGGACAAGAATAAGACTAGGGGGACGAAAATGACCTAAATGTTCAACCAAGGACACAAATGAACTTATTGGATGCACAAGATTGGTTAAAAACCCTAATTGGACAAGAATAAGCATAGGGAGGACAAAAATGACCTAAACGTTCATCCAATGACACAAACCCACATATTGGATGCAAAAGATTGCTTAAAACCCTAATTGGACAAGAATAAGACTAGGGAGGACGAAAATGACCTAAATGTTCATCCAATGACACAAATGAACTTATTGAATGCACAAGATTGGTTAAAAACCCTAATCGGACAAGAATAAGCCTAGGGAGGACAAAAATGACCTAAATGTTCTTCGAATGACACAAACACACCTATTGGATGCACAAGATTGCATAAAAACCCTAATTGGACAAGAATAAGACTAGGGAGGACGAAAATGACCTAAATGTTCCTCCAATGACACAAACACACCTATTGGATGCACAAGATTGCATAAAAACCCTAATTGGACAAGAATAAGACTAGGGAGGACGAAAATGACCTAAATGTTCATCCAATGACACAAATGAACTTATTGGATGCACAAGATTGGTTAAAAACCCTAATTGGACAAGAATAAGCCTAGGGAGGACGAAAATGAGCTAAATGTTTGTCCAATGACACAAACACACCTATTGGATGCACAAGATTGCATAAAAACCCTAATTGGACAAGAATAAGCCTAGGGAGGACGAAAATGACCTAAATGTTCATCCAATGACACAAATGAACTTATTGGAAGCACAAGATTGGTTAAAAACCCTATTTGGACAAAAATAAACCTAGGGAGGACGAAAATGACCTAAATAATCATCCAATGACACAAATGAACTTATTGGATGCACAAGATTGGTTAAAAACCCTAATTGGACAAGAATAAGCCAAGGGAGAACGAAAATGACCTAAATATTCGTCCAATGACACAAACACACCTATTGGATGCACAAGATTGCATAAAAACCCTAATTGGACAAGAATAAGACTAGGGAGGACGAAAATGACCTAAATGTTCCTCCAATGACACAAACACACCTATTGGATGCACAAGATTGCATAAAAACCCTAATTGGACAAGAATAAGACTAGGGAGGACGAAAATGACCTAAATGTTCATCCAATGACACAAATGAACTTATTGGATGCACAATATTGGTTAAAAACCCTAATTGGACAAGAATAAGCCTAGGGAGGACGAAAATGACCTAAATGTTCATCCAATGACACAAATAAACTTATTGGATGCACAAGATTGGTTAAAAACCCTAATTGGACAAGAATAAGCCTAGAGAGGACGAAAATGACCTAAATGTTCGTCCAATGACACAAACACACCTATTGGATGCACAAGATTGCATAAAAACCCTAATTGGACAAGATTAAGACTAGGGAGGACGAAAATGACCTAAATGTTCATCCAATGACACAAATGAACTTATTGGATGCACAAGATTGGTTAAAAACCCTAATTGGACAAGAATAAGACTAGGGAGGACGAAAATGACCTAAATGTTCCTCCAATGACACAAACACACATATTGGATGCACAAGATTGCATAAAAACCCTAATTGGACAAGAAAAAGACTAGGGAGGACGAAAATGACCTAAATGTTCATCCAATGACACAAATGAACTTATTGGATGCACAAGATTGGTCAAAAACCCTAATTGGACAAGAATAAGCCTAGAGAGGATGAAAATGACCTAAATGTTCGTCCAATGACACAAACACACCTATTGGATGCACAAGATTGCATAAAAACCCTAATTGGACAAGATTAAGACTAGGGAGGACGAAAATGACCTAAATGTTCATCCAATGACACAAATGAACTTATTGGATGCACAAGATTGGTTAAAAACCCTAATTGGACAAGAATAAGACTAGGGAGGACGAAAATGACCTAAATGTTCCTCCAATGACACAAACACACATATTGGATGCACAAGATTGCATAAAAACCCTAATTGGACAAGAAAAAGACTAGGGAGGACGAAAATGACCTAAATGTTCATCCAATGACACAAATGAACTTATTGGATGCACAAGATTGGTTAAAAACCCTAATCGGACAAGAATAAGCCTAGGGAGGACGAAAATGACCTAAATGTTCGTCCGATGACACAAACACACCTATTGGATGCACAAGATTGCATAAAAACCCTAATTGGACAAGAATAAGACTAGGGAGGACGAAAATGACCTAAATGTTCCTCCAATGACACAAACACACCTATTGGATGCACAAGATTGCATAAAAACCCTAATTGGACAAGAATAAGACTAGGGAGGACGAAAATGACCTAAATGTTCATCCAATGACACAAATGAACTTATTGGATGCACAAGATTGGTTAAAAACCCTAATTGGACAAGAATAAGCCTAGGGAGGACGAAAATGACCTAAATGTTCATCCAATGACACAAATGAACTTATTGGATGCACAAGATTGGTTGAAAACCCTAATTGGACAAGAATAAGCATTGGGAGGACGAAAATGACCAAAATGTTCATCCAATTGTTAGACATATGTTCGTTTTTGATGTTATTGACAAGCATCCAATTTGAAATACATCTAACACTGTCAACAGAGAAAAATTTCAGGAACAACAAATTCAATCCTACATACTCGAGACAATTGCTTGGAACTCAAGGAATCAACAAAATCTTGATGATCCATGAGCACATCGATTAGTACAATCGATTCTATAACAGGGTTGAATAAGTTTATAAAGTTTGGTGTTACCCAATCGATTAGCACAATCGATTTGTACATCCTTGAAGAAATCAAACGGGCTATCAATCGATTCTCCAAATCGATTGGTACACATATTGGAAAATAAATTGTACAAGTCAGAGAGCCAGTTTGCCACAAATCGATTAGGCACATCGATTGAGTAAATCACTAAGACTGAACTGATTGTTTACATCGATTAGACAAATCGATTGACATTCTTACTGAAATTAAAATGTGCAAGTCAGTAGCACGTTTTGCAGGCAATCGATTTGGCAAATCGATTGAAATAATCACTTCTTTAATTTTGTTTTGTCTACATCGATTGAAACAATCGATTGTTAATGTCCCAGAGCCAAACCTGTTTACTAAATCGATTAGGCCAATCGATTCACTAAAACAAGTTTCAAAATAACTTAGGTCTGGAACATACACAATCGATTACTACAATCTGTTTATATACATCTGTGTTATAAATGTTGGTATCAATCGACTTGGTAAATCGATTGAATAACCCAACTGATGAAAAGTACTTCAGACTTAAAGTCCACAATCGATTGGCACAATCGATTGACATAAAAGTTTTATAAACAGAGATGACTGAATGGTTAAATCGATTAAGAACATCGATGGTTTTGATCTCGTTGTTTGAACAAAACACATCAAGTCGATTCTGCAAATCGATTTAATTATATACTGTCGTCAAAGTTTGAAGAACTACTTAAAATAATCGATTGAGTAAATCGATTAGAATGTACAGTTTCAAGATTCAAGAAAAACAAGACTTGCGAAATCGATTGAGGAAATCGATTAACCAGCATTATGACTTTAATGAATCGATTGGGTAAATCGATGCATATGTTGTTTTTCCTGAAACTATATAAACTGTTTTTCATTCTCTTCTTCGTAGATATACAACAACGTACACATAACTTTCTGATATCTTTGTTTCTCACTGTGAAATAACTTTGAACATTACTTTTTCAGTCATGAAGATTCATCTTTCATGATCAACAAGAACTGAGAAAGATTGCTGAAGAAACAACTTTAGAGAAGAAGACTGCTGAAGAAATTTCTGTGTAATTTCTGTTTAGATACATCTGTAAACAAATTCTTAAAACAAATAACATTGAGAAATCCAGTCTTAACTGGTGGTTATCTTCTGTGATTGAGAGGTCTCATCAAGAAGAAACTTGACTGTAATCTTGGAAGAGTTTATGGGAGATAAACTCTGGGATTTAGGGAGATAAGAATAGAATAGAAAGAATCGTTTTAGATTGATAGGCGAGGAGCTAGAACATCTGTAAACGGATTCTGAGATATTCTATTGGAAAGGCCAAGATTGGATTTGATCTTGGGACTGGACGTAGGTCGTTCAACAACGGCTGAACCAGTATAAATCACTGCGTACAATCTTTCTTACCCTTATCTCTTTTTAATTTCTGCATTGTGTATTTGTTTGATATTGATTGAGTACTTGAATATCTTTCTGCATATTTTGATATTACATGAAAGACTGTTTCCAGCATGATTGTAAGTGAATCAATATCTTGAATAATAAACGTAACTGGTGCATCTCTCAATATATTCTTTGATCCATATACTTTGTGCATTCATTTGTATTGTAGTTTTGGGACCTTATTTGATGTTATGTTTAATAAATGTACGATTTGTTAAACTGCTGCGCATATCTCTAAAAATAGGTAATCTTCCGCATAATTTTCATTTAACAGAGGTTACTGGTACCAACACCAATGACACAAATGAACTTATTGGATGCACAAGATTGGTTAAAAACCGTAATTGGACAACAATAAGCCTAGGGAGGACGAAAATGACCTAAATGTTCATCCAATGACACAAATGAACTTATTGGATGCACAAGATTGGTTAAAAACCCTAATTGGACAAGAATAAGCCTAGGGAGGACGAAAATGACCTAAATGTTCGTCCAATGACACAAACACACCTATTGGATGCACAAGATTGCATAAAAACCCTAATTGGACAAGAATAAGACTAGGGAGGACGAAAATGACCTAAATGTTCATCCAATAACACAAATGAACTTATTGGATGCACAAGATTGGTTAAAAACCCTAATTGGACAAGAATAAGCATAGGGAGGACTAAAATGACCTAAATGTTCATCCAATGACACAAACCCACATATTGGATGCACAAGATTTCTTAAAACCCTTATTGGACAAGAATAAGACTAGGGAGGACGAAAATGACCTAAATGTTCATCCAATGACACAAATGAACTTATTGAATGCACAACATTGGTTAAAAACCCTAATCGGACAAGAATAAGCCTAGGGAGGACGAAAATGACCTATATGTTCGTCCAATGACACAAACACACCTATTGGATGCACAAGATTGCATAAAAACCCCAATTGGACAAGAATAAGACTAGGGAGGACGAAAATGACCTAAATGTTCCTCCAATGACACAAACACACCTATTGGATGCACAAGATTGCATAAAAACCCTAATTGGACAAGAATAAGACTAGGGAGGACGAAAATGACCTAAATGTTCATCCAATGACACAAATGCACTTATTGGATGCACAAGATTGGTTAAAAACCCTAATTGGACAAGAATAAGCATAGGGAGGACGAAAATGACCTAAACGTTCATCCAATGACACAAACCCACATATTGGATGCACAAGATTGCTTAAAACCCTAATTGGACAAGAATAAGACTAGGGAGGACGAAAATGACCTAAATGTTCATCCAATGACACAAATGAACTTATTGAATACACAAGATTGGTTAAAAACCCTAATCGGACAAGAATAAGCCTACGGAGGACGAAAATGACCTAAATGTTCTTCCAATGACACAAACACACCTATTGGATGCACAAGATTGCATAAAAACCCTAATTGTACAAGAATAAGACTAGGGAGGACGAAAATGACCTAAATGTTCCTCCAATGACACAAACACACCTATTGGATGCACAAGATTGCATAAAAACCCTAATTGGACAAGAATAAGACTAGGGAGGACGAAAATGACCTAAATGTTCATCCAATGACACAAATGAACTTATTGAATGCACAAAGTTGATTAAAAACCCTAATCGGACAAGAATAAGCCTAGGGAGGACGAAAATGACCTAAATGTTCGTCCAATGACACAAACACACCTATTGGATGCACAGGATTGCATAAAAACCCTAATTGGACAAGAATAAGACTAGGGAGGACGAAAATGACCTAAATATTCCTCCAATGACACAAACACACCTATTGGATGCACAAGATTGCATAAAAACCCTAATTGGACAAGAATAAGACTAGGGAGGACGAAAATGACCTAAATGTTCATCCAATGACATAAATGAACTTATTGGATGCACAAGATTGGTTAAAAACCCTAATTGGACAAGAATAAGCATAGGGAGGACGAAAATGACCTAAATGTTCATCCAATGACACAAACACACATATTGGATGCACAAGAGTGCTTAAAACCCTAATTGGACAAGAATAAGACTAGGGAGGACGAAAATGACCAAATTGTTCATCCAATGACACAAATGAACTTATTGGATGCCCAAGATTGGTTAAAAACCCTAATTGGACAAGAATAAGCCTAGGGAGGACGAAAATGACCTAAATGTTCGTCCAATGACACAAATGAACTTATTGGAAGCCCAAGATTGGTTAAAAACCCTAATTGGACAAGAATAAGCCTAGGGAGGACGAAAATGACCTAAATGTTCGTCCAATGACACAAACACACCTATTGGATGCACAAGATTGCATAAAAACCCTAATTGGACAAGAATAAGACTAGGGAGGACGAAAATGACCTAAATGTTCCTCCAATGACACAAACACACCTATTGGATGCACAAGATTACATAAAAAACCCTAACTGGACAAGAATAAGACTAGGGAGGACGAAAATGACCTAAATGTTCATCCAATGACACAAATGAACTTATTGGATGCACAAGATTGGTTAAAAACCCTAATTGGACAAGAATAAGACTAGGGATGACGAAAATGACCTAAATGTTCCTCCAATGACACAAACACACCTATTGGATGCACAAGATTGCATAAAAACCCTAATTGGACAAGAATAAGACTAGGGAGGACGTAAATGACCTAAATGTTCCAGCAATGACACAAATGAACTTATTGGATGCACAAGGTTGGTTAAAAACCCTAATTCGACAAGAATAAGCCTAGGGAGGACGTAAATGACCTAAATGTTCATCCAATGACACAAATGAACTTATTGGATGCACAAGATTGGTTTAAAACCCTATTTGGACAAGAATAAGAATAGGGAGGACGAAAATGACCTAAATGTTCATCCAATGACACAAACACACATATTGGATGCACAAGATTGCTTAAAACCCTAATTGGACAAGAATAAGACTAGGGATGACGAAAATGACCTAAATGTTCATCCAATGACACAAATGAACTTATTGGATGCACAAGATTGGTTAAAAACCCTAATTGGACAAGAATAAGCCTAGGGAGGACGAAAATGACCTAAATGTTCGTCCAATGACACAAACACACCTATTGGATGCACAAGATTGCATAAAAACCCTAATTGGACAAGAATAAGACTAGGGGGGACGAAAATGACCTAAATGTTCCTCCAATGACACAAACACACCTATTGGATGCAAAAGATTGCATAAAAACCCTAATTGGACCAGAATAAGACTAGGGAGGACGAAAATGACCTAAATGTTCATCCAATGACACAAATGAACTTATTGGATGCACAAGATTGGTTAAAAACCCTAATTAGACAAGAATAAGCCTAGGGAGGACGAAAATGACCTAAATGTTCGTCCAATGACACAAACACACCTATTGGATGCACAAGATTGCATAAAAACCCTAATTGGACAAGAATAAGACTAGGGAGGACGAAAATGACCTAAATGTTCATCCAATGACACAAATGAACTTATTGGATGCACAAGATTGGTTAAAAACCCTAATTGGACAAGAATAAGCATAGGGAGGACGAAAATGACCTAAACGTTCATCCAATGACACAAACCCACATATTGGATGCACAAGATTGCTTTAAACCCTAATTGGACAAGAATAAGACTAGGGAGGACGAAAATGACCTAAATGTTCATCCAATGACACAAATGAACTTATTGAATGCACAAGATTGGTTAAAAACCCTAATCGGACAAGAATAAGCCTAGGGAGGACGAAAATGACCTAAATGTTCTTCCAATGACACAAACACACCTATTGGATGCACAAGATTGCATAAAAACCCTAATTGGACAAGAATAAGACTAGGGAGGACGAAAATGACCTAAATATTCCTCCAATGACACAAACACACCTATTGGATGCACAAGATTGCATAAAAACCCTAATTGGACTAGAATAAGACTAGGGAGGGCGAAAATGACCTAAATGTTCATCCAATGACACAAATGAACTTATTGAATGCACAAAGTTGATTAAAAACCCTAATCGGACAAGAATAAGCCTAGGGAGGACGAAAATGACCTAAATGTTCGTCCAATGACACAAACACACCTATTGGATGCACAAGATTGCATAAAAACCCTAATTGGACAAGAATAAGACTAGGGAGGACGAAAATGACCTAAATATTCCTCCAATGACACAAACACACCTATTGGATGCACAAGATTGCATAAAAACCCTAATTGGACAAGAATATGACTAGGGAGGACGAAAATGACCTAAATGTTCATCCAATGACATAAATGAACTTATTGGATGCACAAGATTGGTTAAAAACCCTAATTGGACAAGAATAAGCCTAGGGAGGACGAAAATGACCTAAATGTTCGTCCAATGACACAAACACACCTATTGGATGCACAAGATTGCATAAAAACCCTAATTGGACAAGAATAAGACTAGGGAGGACGAAAATGACCTAAATGTTCCTCCAATGACACAAACACACCTATTGGATGCACAAGATTGCATAAAAACCCTAATTGGACAAGAATAAGACTAGGGAGGACGAAAATGACCTAAATGTTCATCCAATGACACAAATGAACTTATTGGAAGCACAAGATTGGTTAAAAACCCTAATTGGACAAAAATAAGCCTAGGGAGGACGAAAATGACCTAAATAATCATCCAATGACACAAATGAACTTATTGGATGCACAAGATTGGTTAAAAACCCTAATTGGACAAGAATAAGCCTAGGGAGGACGAAAATGACCTAAATGTTCATCCAATGACACAAATCAACTTATTGGATGCACATGATTGACTAAAAACCCTAATTGGACAAGAATAAGCCTAGAGAGGACGAAAATGACCTAAATGTTCGTCTAATGACACAAATGAACTTATTGGATGCACAAGATTGGTTAAAAACCCTAATTGGACAAGAATAAGCCTAGGGAGGACGAAAATGACCTAAATGTTCGTCCAATGACACAAACACACCTATTGGATGCACAAGATTGAATAAAATCCCTAATTGGACAAGAATAAGACTAGGGAGGACGAAAATGACCTAAATGTTCGTCCAATGACACAAACACACCTATTGGATGCACAAGATTGCTTAAAAACCCTAATTGGACAAGAATAAGCCTAGGGAGAACGAAAATGACCTAAATGTTCGTCCAATGACACAAACACACCTATTGGATGCACAAGATTGCATAAAAACCCTAATTGGACAAGAATAAGCCTAGGGAGGACGAAAATGACCTAAATGTTCATCCAATGACACAAATGAACTTATTGGACGCACAAGATTGGATAAAAACCCTAATTGGACAAGAATAAGCGTAGGGAGGACGAAAATGACCTAAATGTTCATCCAATGACACAAATGAACTTATTGGATGCACAAGATTGGTTAAAAACCCTAATTGGACAAGAATAAGCCTAGGGAGGACGAAAATGACCTAAATGTTCATCCAATGACACAAATGAACTTATTGGATGCACAAGATTGGTTAAAAACCCTAATTGGACAAGAATAAGCCTAGGGAGGACGAAAATGACCAAAATGTTCATCCAATGACACAAATGAACTTATTGGATGCACAAGATTGGTTAAAAACCCTAATTGGACAAGAATAAGGTTAGGGAGGACGAAAATGACCTAAATGTTTGTCCAATGACACAAACACACCTATTGGATGCACAAGATTGCATAAAATCCCTAATTGGACAAGAATAAGACTAGGGAGGACGAAAATGACCTAAATGTTCCTCCAATGACACAAACACACCTATTGGATGCACAAGATTGCATAAAAACCCTAATTGGACAAGAATAAGACTAGGGAGGACGAAAATGACCTAAATGTTCATCCAATGACACAAATGAACTTATTGGATGCACAAGATTGGTTAAAAACCCTAATTGGACAAGAATAAGCCTAGGGAGGACGAAAATGACCTAAATGTTCATCCAATGACACAAATGAACTTATTGTATGCACAAGATTGGTTAAAAAACCCTAATTGGACAAGAATAAGCATAGGGAGGACGAAAATTACCTAAATGTTCATCCAATTACACAAACACACTTATTGGACGCACAAGATTGCTTAAAACCCAAATTGGACAAGAATAAGCCTAGGGAGGACGAAAATGACCTAAATGTTCGTCCAATGACACAAACACACCTATTGGATGCACAAGATTGCATAAAAACCCTAATTGGACAAGAATAAGACTAGGGAGGACGAAAATGACCTAAATGTTTATCCAATGACACAAATGAACTTATTGGATGCACAAGATTGGTTAAAAACCCGAATTGGACAAGAATAAGCATAGGGAGGACGAAAATGACCTAAACGTTCATCCAATGACACAAACCCACATATTGGATGCACAAGATTGCTTAAAACACTAATTGGACAAGAATAAGACTAGGGAGGACGAAAATGACCTAAATGTTCATCCAATGACACAAATGAACTTATTGAATGCACAAGATTGGTTAAAAACCCTAATCGGACAAGAATAAGCCTAGGGAGGACGAAAATGACCTAAATGTTCTTCCAATGACACAAACACACCTATTGGATGCACAAGATTGCATAAAAACCCTAATTGGACAAGAATATGACTAGGGAGGACGAAAATGACCTAAATGTTCCTCCAATGACACAAACACACCTATTGGATGCACAAGATTGCATAAAAACCCTAATTGGACAAGAATAAGACTAGGGAGGACGAAAATGACCTAAATGTACCTCCAATGACACAAACACACCTATTGGATGCACAAGATTGCATAAAAACCCTAATTGGACAAGAATAAGACTAGGGAGGACGAAAATGACCTAAATGTTCCTCCAATGACACAAACACACCTATTGGATGCACAAGATTGCATAAAAACCTAATTCGACAAGAATAAGACTAAGGACGACGAAAATTACCTAAATGTTCATCCAATGACACAAATGAACTTATTGGATGCACAAGATTGGTTAAAAACCCTAATTGGACAAGAATAAGCCTAGGGAGGACGAAAATGACCTAAATGTTCGTCCAATGACACAAACACACCTATTGGATGCACAAGATTGCATAAAAACCCTAATTGGACAAGAATAAGACTAGGGAGGACGAAAATGACCTAAATGTTCCTCCAATGACACAAACACACCTATTGGATGCACAAGATTGCATAAAAACCCTAATGCGACAAGAATAAGACTAGGGAGGACGAAAATGACCTAAATGTTCGTCCAATGACACAAATGAACTTATTGGATGCACAAGATTGGTTAAAAACCCTACTTGGACAAGAATAAGCCTAGGGAGGACGAAAATGACCTAAATGTTCGTCCAATGACACAAACACACCTATTGGATGCACAAGATTGCATAAAAACTCTAATTGGACAAGAATAAGACTAGGGAGGACGAAAATGACCTAAATGTCCCTCCAATGACACAAACACACCTATTGGATGCACAAGATTGCATAAAAACCCTAATTCGACAAGAGAAAGACTAGGGAGGACGAAAATGACCTAAATGTTCCTCCAATGACACAAACACACCTATTGGATGCACAAGATTGCATAAAAACCCTAATTCGACAAGAATAAGACTAGGGAGGACGAAAATGACCTAAATGTTCATCCAATGACACAAATGAACTTATTGGATGCACAAGATTGGTTAAAAACCCTAATTGGACAAGAATAAGCCTAGGGAGGACGAAAATGACCTAAATGTTCGTCCAATGACACAAACACACCTATTGGATGCACAAGATTGCATAAAACCCTAATTGGACAAGTATAAGGCTAGGGAGGACGAAAATGACCTAAATGTTCCTCCAATGACACAAACACACCTATTGGATGCACAAGATTGCATAAAAACCCTAATTCGACAAGAATAAGACTAGGGAGGACGAAAATGACCTAAATGTTCCTCCAATGACACAAACACACCTATTGGATGCACAAGATTGCATAAAAACCCTAATTCGACAAGAATAAGACTAGGGAGGACGAAAATGACCTAAATGTTCATCCAATGACACAAATGAACTTATTGGATGCACAAGATTGCATAAAAACCCTAATTGGACAAGAATAAGCCTAAGGAGGACGAAAATGACCTAAATGTTCATCCAATGACACAAATGAACTTATTGGATGCACAAGATTGGTTAAAAACCATAATTGGACAAGAATAAGCCTACGGAGGACGAAAATGACCTAAATGTTCATCCAATGTCACAAATGAACTTATTGGATGCACAAGATTGGTTGAAAATCCTAATTTGACAAGAATAAGCCTAGGGAGGACGAAATTGACCTAAATGTTCATCCAATGACACAAATGAACTTATTTGACGCATAAGATTTGTTAAAAACCCTAATTGGGCAATAATAAGCCTAGGGAGGACGTAAATGACCTAAATGTTCGTCCAATGACACAAACACACATATTGGATGCACAAGATTGCTTAAAACCCTAATTGGACAAGAATAAGATTAGGGAGGACGAAAATGACCTAAATGTTCATCCAATGACACAAATGAACTTATTGGATGCACAAGATTGGTTAAAAACCCTAATTGGACACGAATAAGCCTAGGGAGGACGAAAATGACCTAAATGTTCGTCCAATGACACAAACACACCTATTGGATGCACAAGATTGCATAAAAACCCTAATTGGACAAGAATAAGACTAGGGAGGACGAAAATGACCTAAATGTTCCTCCAATGACACAAACACACCTATTGGATGCACAAGATTGCATAAAAACCCTAATTGGACAAGAATAAGACTAGGGAGGACGAAAATGACCTAAATGTTCATCCAATGACAGAAATGAACATATTGAATGCACAAGATTGGTTAAAAACCCTAATCGGACAAGAATAAGCCTAGGGAGGACGAAAATGACCTAAATGTTCGTCCAATGACACAAACACACCTATTGGATGCACAAGATTGCATAAAAACCCTAATTGAACAAGAATAAGACTAGGGAGGACGAAAATGACCTAAATGTTCCTCCAATGACACAAACACACCTATTGGATGCACAAGATTGCATAAAACCCTAATTGGACAAGAATAAGACTAGGGAGGACGAAAATGACCTAAATGTTCATCCAATGACACAAATGAACTTATTGGATGCACAAGGTTGGGTAAAAACCCTAATTGGACAAGAATAAGCATAGGGAGGACGAAAATGACCTAAATGTTCATCCAATGACACAAACCCACATATTGGATGCACAAGATTGCTTAAAACCTTAATTGGACAAGAATAAGACTAGGGAGGACGAAAATGACCTAAATGTTCATCCAATGACACAAATGAACTTATTGGATGCAAAAGATTGGTTAAAAACCCTAATTGGACAAGAATAAGCCTAGGGAGGACGAAAATGACCTAAATGTTCGTCCAATGACACAAACACACCTATTGGATGCACAAGATTGCATAAAAACCCTAATTGGACAAGTATAAGACTAGGGAGGACGAAAATGACCTAAATGTTCCTCCAATGACACAAACACACCTATTGGATGCACAAGATTTCATAAAAACCCTAATTCGACAAGAATAAGACTAGGGAGGACGAAAATGACCTAAATGTTCGTCCAATGACACAAACACACCTATTGGATGCACAAGATTGCATAAAACCCTAATTAGACAAGAATAAGACTAGAGAGGACGAAAATGACCTAAATGTTCCTCCAATGACACAAACACTCCTATTGGATGCACAAGATTGCATAAAAACCCTAATTGGACAAGAATAAGACTAGGGAGGACGAAAATAACCTAAATGTTCATCCAATGACACAAATGAACTTATGGAATGCACAAGATTGGTTAAAAACCCTAATCGGACAAGAATAAGACTAGGGAGGACGAAAATGACCTAAATGTTCATCCAATGACACAAATGAACTTATTGGATGCACAAGATTGGTTAAAAACCCTAATTGGACAAGAATAAGCATAGGGAGGACGAAAATGACCTAAATGTTGGTCCAATGACACAAACCCACATATTGGATGCACAAGATAGCTTAAAACCCTAATTGGACAAGAATAAGACTAGGGAGGACGAAAATGACCTAAATGTTCATCCAATGACACAAATGAACTTTTTTGATGCACAAGATTGGTTAAAAACCCTAATCGGACGAGAATAAGCCTAGGGAGGACGAAAATGACCTAAATGTTCGTCCAATGACACAAACACACCTATTGGATGCACAAGATTGCATAAAAACCCTAATTGGACAAGAATAAGACTAGGGAGGACGAAAATGACCTAAATGTTCCTCCAATGACACAAACACACCTATTGGATGCACAAGATTGCATAAAAACCCTAATTGGACAAGAATAAGACTAGGGAGGACGAAAATGACCTAAATGTTCATCCAATGACACAAATGAACTTATTGGAAGCACAAGATTGGTTAAAAACCCTAATTGGACAAAAATAAGCCTAGGGAGGACGAAAATGACCTAAATAATCATCCAATGACACAAATGAACTTATTGGATGCACAAGATTGGTTAAAAACCCTAATTGGACAAGAATAAGCCTAGGGAGGACGAAAAAGACCTAAATGTTCGTCCAATGACACAAACACACCTATTGGATGCACAAGATTGCATAAAAACCCTAATTGGACAAGAATAAGCCTAGGGAGGACGAAAATGACCTAAATGTTCATCCAATGACACAAATGAACTTATTGGATGCACAAGATTGGTTAAAAACCCTAATTGGACAAGAATAAGCCTAGGGAGGACGAAAATGACCTAAATGTTCATCCAATGACACAAATGAACTTATTGGATGCACAAGATTGGTTAAAAACCCTAATTGGACAAGAATAAGACTAGGGAGGACGAAAATGACCTAAATGTTCATCCAATGAGACAATTGAACTTATTGGATGCACAAGATTGGTTAAAAACCCTAATTGGACAAGAATAAGCATAGGGAGGACGAAAATGACCTAAATGTTCATCCAATGACACAAATGAACTTATTGGATGCACAAGATTGGTTAAAAACACTAATTGGACAAGAATAAGCCTAGGGAGGACGAAAATGACCTAAATGTTCGTCCAATGACACAAACACACCTATTGGATGCACAAGATTGCATCAAACCCTAATTGGACAAGAATAAGACTAGGGAGGACGAAAATGACCTAAATGTTCATCCAATGACACAAATGAACTTATTTGATGCACAAGATTGGTTTAAAACCCTAATTGGACAAGAATAAGCATAGGGAGGACGAAAATGACCTAAATGTTCATCCAATGACACAAACCCACATATTGGATGCACAAGATTGCTTAAAACCCTAATTGGACAAGAATAAGACTAGGGAGGACGAAAATGACCTAAATGTTCATCCAATGACACAAATGAACTTATTGAATGCACAACATTGGTTAAAAACCCTAATCAGACAAGAATAAGCCTAGGGAGGACGAAAATGACCTAAATGTTCGTCCAATGACACAAACACACCTATTGGATGCACAAGATTGCATAAAAACCCTAATTGGACAAGAATAAGACTAGGGAGGACGAAAATGACCTAAATGCTCCTCCATTGACACAAACACACCTATTGGATGCACAAGATTGCATAAAAACCCTAATTGGACAAGAATAAGACTTGGGAGGACGAAAATGACCTAAATGTTCATCCAATGACACAAATGAACTTATTGGATGCACAAGATTGGTTAAAAACCCTAATTGGACAAGAATAAGCCTAGGGAGGACGAAAATGACCTAAATGTTCGTCCAATGACACAAACACACCTATTGGATGTACAAGATTGCATAAAAACCCTAATTAGACAAGAATAAGAC
Source organism: Cicer pinnatifidum (assembly GCA_037974775.1). Lineage (NCBI taxonomy): Eukaryota > Viridiplantae > Streptophyta > Magnoliopsida > Fabales > Fabaceae > Cicer > Cicer pinnatifidum. Next base: position 20,865 of record JBBPBR010000361.1, read on the forward strand.
TAGAGAGGACGAAAATGACCTAAATGTTCCTCCAATGACACAAACACACCTATTGGATGCACAAGATTGCATAAAAACCCTAATTCGACAAGAATAAGACTAGGGAGGACGAAAATGACCTAAATGATCATCCAATGACACAAATGAACTTATTGGATGCACAAGACTGGTTAAAAACCCTAATTGGAGAAGAATAAGCCTAGGGAGGATGAAAATGACCTAAATGTTCGTCCAATGACACAAACACACCTATTGGATGCACAAGATTGCATAAAAACCCTAATTGGACAAGAATAAGACTAGGGAGGACGAAAATGACCTAAATGTTCCTCCAATGACACAAACACACCTATTAGATGCACAAGATTGCATAAAAACCCTAATTGGCCAAGAATAAGCCTAGGGAGGACGAAAATGACCTAAATGTTCGTCCAATGACACAAACACACCTATTGGATGCACAAGATTGCATAAAAACCCTAATTGGACAAGAATAAGACTAGGGAGGACGAAAATGACCTAAATGTTCCTCCAATGACACAAACACACCTATTGGATGCACCAGATTGCATAAAAACCCTAATTGGACAAGAATAAGACTAGGGAGGACGAAAATGACCTAAATGTTCCACCAATGACACAAATGAACTTATTGGATGCACAAGGTTGGTTAAAAACCCTAATTGGACAAGAATAAGACTAGGGAGGACGAAAATGACCTAAATGTTCATCCAATGACACAAATGAAGTTATTGGATGCACAAGATTGCATAAAAACCCTAATTGGATAAGAATAAAACTAGGGAGGAAGAAAATGACCTAAATGTTCCTCCAATGACACAAACACACCTATTGGATGCACAAGATTGCATAAAAACCCTAATTCGACAAGAATAAGACTAGGGAGGACGAAAATGACCTAAATGTTCATCCAATGACACAAATGAACTTATTGGATGCACAAGATTGCTTAAAAACCCTAATTGGACAAGAATAAGACTAGGGAGGACGAAAATGACCTAAATGTTCCTCCAATGACACAAACACACCTATTGGATGCACAAGATTGCATAAAAACCCTAATTCGACAAGAATAAGACTAGGGAGGACGAAAATGACCTAAATGTTCATCCAATGACACAAATAAACCTATTGGATGCACAAGATTGGTTAAAAACCCTAATTGGACAAGAATAAGCCTAGGGAGGACGAAAATGACCTAAATGTTCGTCCAATGACACAAACACACCTATTGGATGCACAAGATTGCATAAAAACCCTAATTGGACAAGAATAAGACTAGGGAGGACGAAAATGACCTAAATGTTCCTCCAATGACACAAACACACCTATTAGATGCACAAGATTGCATAAAAACCCTAATTGGACAAGACTAAGCCTAGGGAGGACGAAAATGACCTAAATGTTCATCCAATGACACAAATGAACTTATTGGATGCACAAGATTGGTTAAAAACCCTAATTGGACAAGAATAAGCCTAGGGTGGACGAAAATGACCTAAATGTTTATCCAATGACACAAATAAACTTATTGGATGCACAGGATTGGTAAAAAACCCTAATTGGACAAGAATAAGCCTAGAATGAACGAAAATGACCTAAATGTTCATCCAATGACACAAACACACCTATTGGATGCACAAGATTGGTTAAAAACCCTAATTGGACAAGAATAAGCCTAGGGAGGACGAAAATGACCTAAATGTTCATCCAATGACACAAATGAACTTATTGGATGCACAAGATTGGTTAAAAACCCTAATTGGACAAGAATAAGCCTAGGGAGGACGAAAATGACCTAAATGTTCGTCCAATGACACAAACACACCTATTGGATGCACAAGATTGCATAAAAACCCTAATTGGACAAGAATAAGACTAGGGAGGACGAAAATGACCTAAATGTTGCGCCAATGACACAAACACACTTATTGGATGCACAAGATTGGTTAAAAACCCTAATTGGACAAGAATAAGCCTAGGGAGGACGAAAATGACCAAAATGTTCGTCCAATGACACAAACACACCTATTGGATGCACAAGATTGCATAAAAACCCTAATTGGACAAGAATAAGACTAGGGAGGACGAAAATGACCTAAATGTTCATCCAATGACACAAATGAACTTATTGAATGCACAAGATTGGTTTAAAACCCTAATCGGACAAGAATAAGCCTAGGGAGGACGAAAATGACCGAAATGTTCGTCCAATGACACAAACACACCTATTGGATGCACAAGATTGCATAAAAACCCTAATTGGACAAGAATAAGACTAGGGAGGACGAAAATGACCTAAATGTTCCTCCAATGACACAAACACACCTATTGGATGCACAAGATTGCATAAAACCCTAATTCGACAAGAATAAGACTAATGAGGAGGAAAATGACCTAAATGTTCCTCCAATGACACAAACACACCTATTGGATGCACAAGATTGCATAAAAACCCTAATTGGACAAGAATAAGACTAGGGAGGACGAAAATGACCTAAATGTTCATCCAATGACACAAATGCACTTATTGGATGCACAAGATTGGTTAAAAACCCTACTTGGACAAGAATAAGCCTAGGGAGGACGAAAATGACCTAAATGTTCGTCCAATGACACAAACACACCTATTGGATGCACAAGATTGCATAAAAACCCTAATTGGACAAGAATAAGACTAGGGAGGACGAAAATGACCTAAATGTTTATCCAATGACACAAATGAACTTATTGGATGCACAAGATTGGTTAAAAACCCGAATTGGACAAGAATAAGCATAGGGAGGACGAAAATGACCTAAACGTTCATCCAATGACACAAACCCACATATTGGATGCACAAGATTGCTTAAAACACTAATTGGACAAGAATAAGACTAGGGAGGACGAAAATGACCTAAATGTTCATCCAATGACACAAATGAACTTATTGAATGCACAAGATTGGTTAAAAACCCTAATCGGACAAGAATAAGCCTAGGGAGGACGAAAATGACCTAAATGTTCTTCCAATGACACAAACACACCTATTGGATGCACAAGATTGCATAAAAACCCTAATTGGACAAGAATAAGACTATGGAGGACGAAAATGACCTAAATGTTCCTCCAATGACACAAACACACCTATTGGATGCACAAGATTGCATAAAAACCCTAATTGGACAAGAATAAGACTAGGGAGGACGAAAATGACCTAAATGTGCATCCAATGACACAAATGAACTTATTGGATGCACAAGATTGGTTAAAAACCCTAATTGGACAAGAATAAGACTAGGGAGGACGAAAATGACCTAAATGTTCCTCCAATGACACAAACACACCTATTGGATGCACAAGATTGCATAAAAACCCTAATTGGACAAGAATAAGACTAGGGAGGACGAAAATGACCTAAATGTTCATCCGATGACACAAATGAACTTATTGTATGCACAAGATTGGTTAAAAACCCTAATTGGACAAGAATAAGCATAGGGAGGACAAAAATGACCTAAATGTTCATCCAATGACACAAACACACATATTGGATGCACAAGATTGCTTAAAACCCTAATTGGACAAGAATAAGCCTAGGGAGGACGAAAATGACCTAAATGTTCGTCCAATGACACAAACACACCTATTGGATGCACAAGATTGCATAAAAACCCTAATTGGACAAGAATAAGACTAGGGAGGACGAAAATGACCTAAATGTTCCTCCAATGACACAAACACACCTATTGGATGCACAAGATTGCCTAAAAACCCTAGTTGGACAAGAATAAAACTAGGGAGGACGAAAATAACCTAAATGTTCATCCAATGACACAAACACACATATTGGATGCACAAGATTGCTTAAAACCCTAATTGGACAATAATAAGACTAGGGAGGACGGAAATGACCTAAATGTTCAACCAATGACACAAATGAACTTATTGGATGCACAAGGTTGGTTAAAAACCCTAATTGGACAAGAATAAGCCTAGGGAGGACGAAAATGACCTAAATGTTCGTCCAATGACACAAACACACCTATTGGATGCAGAAGATTGCATAAAAACCCTAATTGGACAAGAATAAGACTAGGGAGGACGAAAATGACCTAAATGTTCATCCAATGACACAAATGAACTTATTGAATGCACAAGATTGGTTAAAAACCCTAATCGGACAAGAATAAGCCTAGGGAGGACGAAAATGACCTAAATGTTCGTCCAATGACACAAACACACCTATTGGATGCACAAGATTGCATAAAAATCCTAATTGGACAAGAATAAGACTAGGGAGGACGAAAATGACCTAACTGTTCCTCCAATGACACAAACACACCAATTGGATGCACAAGATTGCATAAAGACCCTAATTGGACAACAATAAGACTAAGGAGGACGAACATGACCTAAATGTTCATCCAATGACACAAATGAACTTATTGGATGCACAAGATTGGTTAAAAACCCTAATTGGACAAGAATAAGCCTAGGGAGGACGAAAATGACCTAAATGTTCGTCCAATGACACAAACACACCTATTGGATGCACAAGATTGCATAAAAACCCTAATTGGACAAGAATAAGACTAGGGAGGACGAAAATGACCTAAATGTTCATCCAATGACACAAATGAACTTATTGGATGCACAAGATTGGTTAAAAACCCTAATTGGACAAGAATAAGCATAGGGAGGACGAAAATGACCTAAACGTTCATCCAATGACACAAACCCACATATTGGATGCACAAGATTGCTTAAAACCCTAAATTGGACAAGAATAAGACTAGGGAGGAAGAAAATGACCTAAAAGTTCATCCAATGACACAAATGAACTTATTGGATGCACAAGATTGGTTAAAAACCCTAATTGGACAAGAATAAGCCTAGGGAGGACGAAAATGACCTAAATGTTCGTCCAATGACACAAACACACCTATTGGATGCACAAGATTGCATAAAAACCCTAATTGGACAAGAATAAGACTAGGGAGGACGAAAATGACCTAAATGTTCCTCCAATGACACAAACACACCTATTGGATGCACAAGATTGAATAAAAACCCTAATTGGACAAGAATAAGACTAGGGAGGACGAAAATGACCTAAATGTTCATCCAATGACACAAATGAACTTATTGAATGCACAAGATTGGTTAAAAACCCTAATCGGACAAGAATAAGCCTAGGGAGGACGAAAATGACCTTAATGTTCTTCCAATGACACAAACACACCTATTGGATGCACAAGATTGCATAAAAACCCTAATTGGACAAGAATAAGACTAGGGAGGACGAAAATGACCTAAATGTTCATCCAACGACACAAATGAACTTATTGAATGCACAAGATTGGTTAAAAAACCTAATCGGACAAGAATAAGCATAGGGAGGACGAAAATGACCTAAATGTTCGTCCAATGACACAAACACACCTATTGGACGCACAAGATTGCATAAAAACCCTAATTGGACAAGAATAAGACTAGGGAGGACGAAAATGACCTAAATGTTCATCCAATGACACAAATGAACTTATTGAATGCACAAGATTGGTTAAAAACCCTAATCGGACAAGAATAAGCCTAGGGAGGACGAAAATGACCTAAATCTTCGTCCAATGACACAAACACACCTATTGGATGCACAAGATTGCATAAAAACCCTAATTGGACAAGAATAAGACTAGGGAGGACGAAAATGACATAAATGTTCGTCCAATGACACAAACACACCTATTGGATGCACAAGATTGCATAAAAACCCTAATTGGACAAGAATAAGACTAGGGAGGACGAAAATGACCTAAATGTTCCTCCAATGACACAAACACACCTATTGGATGCACAAGACTGCATAAAAACCCTAATTTGACAAGAATAAGACTAGGGAGGACGAAAACGACTTAAATGTTCCTCCAATGACACAAACACACCTATTTGATGCACAAGATTGCATAAAAACCCTAATTGGACAAGAATAAGACTAGGGAGGACGTAAATGACCTAAATGTTCCACCAATGACACAAATGAACTTATTGGATGCACAAGGTTGGTTAAAAACCCTAATTGGACAAGAATAAGACTAGGGAGGACGAAAATGACCTAAATGTTCATCCAATGACACAAATGAACTTATTGGATGCACAAGATTGGTTTAAAAACCCTAATTGGACAAGAATAAGCCTAGGGAGGACGTAAATGACCTAAATGTTCATCCAATGACACAAATGAACTTATTGGATGCACAAGATTGGTTAAAAACCCTAATTGGACAAGAATAAGCATAGGGAGGACGAAAATGACCTAAATGTTCATCCAATGACACAAACACACATATTGGATGCACAAGATTGCTTAAAACCCTAATTGGACAAGAATAAGACTAGGAATGACGAAAATAACCTAAATGTTCATCCAATGACACAAATGAACTTATTGGATGCACAAGATTGGTTAAAAACCCTAATTGGACAAGAATAAGCCTAGGGAGGACGAAAATGACCTAAATGTTCGTCCAATGACACAAACACACCTATTGGATGCACAAGATTGCATAAAAACCCTAATTGGACAAGAATAAGACTAGGGAGGACGAAAATGACCTAAATGTTCCTCCAATGACACAAACACACCTATTGGATGCACAAGATTGCATAAAAACCCTAATTGGACAAGAATAAGACTAGGGAGGACGAAAATGACCTAAATGTTCATCCAATGACACAAATGAACTTATTGGATGCACAAGATTGGTTAAAAACCCTAATTGGACAAGAATAAGCCTAGGGAGGACGAAAATGAGCTAAATGTTTGTCCAATGACACAAACACACCTATTGGATGCACAAGATTGCATAAAAACCCTAATTGGACAAGAATAAGCCTAGGGAGGACGAAAATGACCTAAATGTTCATCCAATGACACAAATGAACTTATTGGAAGCACAAGATTGGTTAAAAACCATAATAGGACAAAAATAAGCCTAGGGAGGACGAAAATGACCTAAATAATCATCCAATGACACAAATGAACTTATTGGATGCACAAGATTGGTTAAAAACCCTAATTGGACAAGAATAAGCCTAGGGAGGACGAAAATGACCTAAATGTTCGTCCAATGACACAAACACACCTATTGGATGCACAAGATTGCATAAAAACCCTAATTGGACAAGAATAAGCCTAGGGAGGACGAAAATGACCTAAATGTTCAACCAATGACACAAATGAACTTATTGGATGCACAAGAATGGTTAAAAACCCAAATTGGACAAGAATAAGCCTAGGGAGGACGAAAATGACCTAAATGTTCGTCCAATGACACAAACACACCTATTGGATGCACAAGATTGCATAAAAACCCTAATTGGACAAGAATAAGACTAGGGAGGACGAAAATGACCTAAACGTTCATCCAATGACACAAACACACCTATTGGATGCACAAGATTGCATAAAAACCCTAATTGGACAAGAATAAGACTAGGGAGGACGAAAATAACCTAAATGTTCATCCAATGACACAAATGAACTTATGGAATGCACAAGATTGGTTAAAAACCCTAATCGGACAAGAATAAGCCTAGGGATGACGAAAATGACCTAAATGTTCGTCCAATGACACAAACACACCTATTGGATGCACAAGATTGCATAAAAACCCTAATTGGACAAGAATAAGACTATGGAGGACGAAAATGACCTAAATGTTCCTCCAATGACACAAACACACCTATTGGATGCACAAGATTGCATAAAAACCCTAATTGGACAAGAATAAGACTAGGGAGGACGAAAATGACCTAAATGTTCATCCAATGACACAAATGAACTTATTGGATGCACAAGATTGGTTAAAAACCCTAATTGAACAAGAATAAGCCTCGGGAGGACGAAAATGGCCTAAATGTTCGTCCAATGACACAAACACACCTATTGGATGCACAAGATTGCATAAAAACCCTAATTGGACAAGAATAAGACTAGGGAGGACGAAAATGACCTAAATGTTCATCCAATGACACAAATGAACATATTGGATGCACAAGATTGGTTAAAAACCCTAATTGGACAAGAATAAGCATAGGGAGTACGAAAATGACCTAAACCTTCATCCAATGACACAAACCCACATATTGGATGCACAAGATTGCTTAAAACCCTATTTGGACAAGAATAAGACTAGGGAGGACGAAAATGACCTAAATGTTCATCCAATGACACAAATGAACTTATTGAATGCACAAGATTGGTTAAAAACCCTAATCGGACAAGAATAAGCCTAGGGAGGACGAAAATGACCTAAATGTTCTTCCAATGACACAAACACACCTATTGGATGCACAAGATTGCATAAAAACCCTAATTGGACAAGAATAAGTCTAGGGAGGACGAAAATGACCTAAATGTTCATCCAATGACACAAATGAACTTATTGGATGCACAAGATTGGTTAAAAACCCTAATTGGACAAGAATAAGCCTAGGGTGGACGAAAATGACCTAAATGTTCGTCCAATGACACAAACACACCTATTGGATGCACAAGATTGCATAAAAACCCTAATTCGACAAGAATAAGACTAGGGAGGACGAAAATGACCTAAATGTTCCTCCAATGACACAAACACACCTATTGGATGCACAAGATTGCATAAAAACCCTAATTCGACAAGAATAAGACTAGGGAGGACGAAAATGACCTAAATGTTCATCCAATGACACAAATGAACTTATTGGATGCACAAGATTGGTTAAAAACCCTAATTGGACAAGAATAAGCATACGGAGGACGAAAATGACCTAAACGTTCATCCAATGACACAAACCCACATATTGGATGCACAAGATTGCTTAAAACCCTAATTGGACAAGAATAAGACTAGGGAGGACGAAAATGACCTAAATGTTCATCCAATGACACAAATGAACTTATTGAATGCACAAGATTGGTTAAAAACCCTAATCGGACAAGAATAAGCCTAGGGAGGATGAAAATGACCTAAATGTTCTTCCAATGACACAAACACACCTATTGGATGCACAAGATTGCATAAAAACCTTAATTGGACAAGAATAAGACTAGGGAGGACGAAAATGACCTAAATGTTGCTCCAATGACACAAACACACCTATTGGATGTACAAGATTGCATAAAAACCCTAATTGGACAAGAATAAGACTAGGGAGGACGAAAATGACCTAAATGTTCATCCAATGACACAAATGAACTTATTGGATGCGCAAGATTGGTTAAAAACCCTAATTGGACAAGAATAAGCCTAGGGAGGACGAAAATGACCTAAATGTTCGTCCAATGACACAAACACACCTATTGGATGCAAAAGATTGCATAAAAACCCTAATTGGACAAGAATAAGACTACGGAGGACGAAAATGACCTAAATGTTCCTCCAATGACACAAACACACCTATTGGATGCACAAGATTGCATAAAAACCCTAATTGGACAAGAATAAGACTAGGAAGGACGAAAATGACCTAAATGTTCATCCAATGATACAAATGAACTTATTGGATGCACAAGATTGCTTAAAACCCTAATTGGACAAGAATAAGACTAGGGAGGATGAAAATGACCTAAATGTTCATCCAATGACACAAATGAACTTATTGAATGCACAAGATTGGTTAAAAACCCTAATCGGACAAGAATAAGCCTAGGGAGGATGAAAATGACCTAAATGTTCTTCCAATGACACAAACACACCTATTGGATGCACAAGATTGCATAAAAACCCTAATTGGACAAGAATAAGACTAGGGAGGACGAAAATGACCTAAATGTTCCTCCAATGACACAAACACACCTATTGGATGCACAAGATTGCATAAAAACCCTAATTGGACAAGAATAAGACTAGGGAGGACGAAAATGACCTAAACGTTCATCTAATGACACAAATGAACTTATTGAATGCACAAGATTGTTTAAAAACCATAATCGGACAAGAATAAGCCTAGTGAGGACGAAAATGACCTAAATGTTCGTCCAATGACACAAACACACCTATTGGATGCACACGATTGCATAAAAACCCTAATTGGACAAGAATAAGACTAGGGAGGACGAAAATGACCTAAATGTTCCTCCAATGACACAAACACACCTATTGGATGCACAAGATTGCATAAAAACCCTAATTGGACAAGAATAAGACTAGGGAGGACGAAAATGACCTAAATGTTCCTCCAATGACAGAAACACACCTTTTGGATGCACAACATTGCATAAAAACCCTAATTCGACAAGAATAAGACTAGGGAGGACGAAAATGACCTCAATGTTCCTCCAATGACACAAACACACCTATTGGATGCACAAGATTGCATAAAAACCCTAATTGGACAAGAATAAGACTAGGGAGGACGAAAATGACCTAAATGTTCCTCCAATGACACAAACACACCTATTGGATGCACAAGATTGCATAAAAACCTAATTCGACAAGAATAAGACTAAGGACGACGAAAATTACCTAAATGTTCATCCAATGACACAAATGAACTTATTGGATGCACAAGATTGGTTAAAAACCCTAATTGGACAAGAATAAGCCTAGGGAGGACGAAAATGACCTAAATGTTCGTCCAATGACACAAACACACCTATTGGATGCACAAGATTGCATAAAAACCCTAATTGGACAAGAATAAGACTAGGGAGGACGAAAATGACCTAAATGTTCCTCCAATGACACAAACACACCTATTGGATGCACAAGATTGCATAAAAACCCTAATTCGACAAGAATAAGACTAGGGAGGACGAAAATGACCTAAATGTTACTCCAATGACACAAATGAACTTATTGGATGCACAAGATTGGTTAAAAACCCTAATTGGACAAGAATAAGCCTAGGGAGGACGAAAATGACCTAAATGTTCGTCCAATGACACAAACACACCTATTGGATGCACAAGATTGCATAAAAACCCTAATTGGATAAGAATAAAACTAGGGAGGACCAAAATGACCTAAATGTTCCTCCAATGACACAAACACACCTATTGGAAGCACTAGATTGCATAAAACCCTAATTCGACAAGAATAAGACTAGGGAGGACGAAAATGACCTAAATGTTCATCCAATGACACAAATGAACTTATTGGATGCACAAGATTGGTTAAAAACCCTAATTGGACAAGAATAAGCCTAGGGAGGACGAAAATGACCTAAATGTTCATCCAATGACACAAATGAACTTATTGGATGCACAAGATTGGTTAAAAACCCTAATTGGACAAGAATAAGCCTAGGGAGGACGAAAATGACCTAAATGTTCGTCCAATGACACAAACACACCTAATGGATGTACAAGATTGCATAAAAACCCGAATTGGACAAGAATAAGACTAGGGAGGACGAAAAATGACCTAAATGTTCCTCCAATGACACAAATGAACTTATTGGATGCACAAGGTTGGTTAAAAACCCTAACTGGACAAGAATAAGCCTAGGGAGGACGAAAATGACCTAAATGTTCATCCAATGACACAAATGAACTTATTGGATGCACAAGATTGGTTAAAAACCCTAATTGGACAAGAATAAGCCTAGGGAGGACGAAAATGACCTAAATGTTCATCCAATGACACCAACACACCTATTGGATGCACAAGATTGCATAAAAACCCTAATTGGACAAGAATAAGACTAGGGAGGACGAAAATGACCTAAATGTTCCTCCAATGACACAAACACACCTATTGGATGCACAAGATTGCATAAAAACCCTAATTGGACAAGAATAAGACTAGGGAGGACGAAAATGACCTAAATGTTCATCCCATCACACAAATGAACTTATTGGATGCACAAGATTGGTTAAAAACCCTAATTGGAGAAGAATAAGCCTAGGGAGGACGAAAATGACCTAAATGTTCGTCCAATGACACAAACACACCTATTGGATGCACAAGATTGCATAAAAACCCTAATTGGACAAGAATAAGACTAGGGAGGACGAAAATGACCTAAATGTTCATCCAACGACACAAATGAACTTATTGAATGCACAAGATTGGTTAAAAACCCTAATCGGACAAGAATAAGCCTAGGGAGGACGAAAATGACCTAAATGTTTGTCCAATGACACAAACACACCTATTGGATGCACAAGATTGCATAAAAACCCTAATTGGACAAGAATAAGACTAGGAAGGATGAAAATGACCTAAATGTTCCTCCAATGACACAAACACACCTATTGGATGCACAAGATTGCATAAAAACCCTAATTGGACAAGAATAAGACTAGGGAGGACGAAAATGACCTAAATGTTCATCCAATGACACAAATGAACTTATTGGATGCGCAAGATTGGTTAAAAACCCTAATTGGACAAGAATAAGCCTAGGGAGGACGAAAATGACCTAAATGTTCATCCAATGACACAAATGAACTTATTGGATGCACAAGATTGGTTAAAAACCCTAATTGGACAAGAATAAGCCTAGGGAGGACGAAAATGACCTAAATGTTCGTCCAATGACACAAACACACCTATTGGATGCACAAGATTGCATGAAAACCTTAATTGGACAAGAATAAGCCTAGGGAGGACGAAAATGACCTAAATGTACATTCAATGATACAAATGAACTTATTACATGCACAAGATTGGTTAAAAACCCTAATTGGACAAGAATAAGCATAGGGAGGACGAAAATGACCTAAATGTTCATCCAATGACACAAATGAACTTATTGGATGCACAAGATTGGTTAAAAACCCTAATTGGACAAGAATAAGCATAGGGAGGACGAAAATTACCTAAATGTTCATCCAATGACACAAACAAACATATTGGATGCACAAGATTGCTTAAAACCCTAATTGGACAAGAATAAGACTAGGGAGGACGAAAATGACCTAAATGTTCATCCAATGACACAAATGAACTTATTGGATGCACAAGATTGGTTAAAAACCCTAATTGGACAAGAATAAGCCTAGGGAGGACGAAAATGACCTAAATGTTCGTCCAATGACACAAACACACCTATTGGATGCTCAAGATTGCATAAAAACCCTAATTGGACAAGAATAAGCCTAGGGAGGACGAAAATGACCTAAATGTTCATCCAATGACACAAATGAACTTATTGGAAGCACAAGATTGGTTAAAAACCCTAATTGAACAAAAATAAGCCTAGGGAGGACGAAAATGACCTAAATAATCATCCAATGACACAAATGAACTTATTGGATGCACAAGATTGGTTAAAAACCCTAATTGGACAAGAATAAGCCTAGGGAGGACGAAAATGACCTAAATGTTCGTCCAATGACACAAACACACCTATTGGATGCACAAGATTGCATAAAAACCCTAATTGGACAAGAATAAGACTAGGGAGGACGAAAATGACCTAAATGTGCCTCCAATGACACAAACACACCTATTGGATGCACAAGATTGCATAAAAACCCTAATTCGACAAGAATAAGACTAGGGAGGACGAAAATGACCTAAATGTTCCTCCAATGACACAAACACACCTATTGGATGCACAAGACTGCATAAAAACCCTAATTGGACAAGAATAAGACTTGGGAGGACGAAAATGACCTAAATGTTCATCCAATGACACAAATGAACTTATTGGATGCACAAGATTGGTTAAAAACCCTAATTGGCCAAGAATAAGCCTAGGGAGGACGAAAATGTCCTAAATGTTCGTCCAATGACACAAACACACCTATTGGATGCACAAGATTGCATAAAAACCCTAATTGGACAAGAATAAGACTAGGGAGGACGAAAATGACCTAAATGTTCCTCCAATGACACAAACACACCTATTGGATGCACAAGATTGCATAAAAACCCTAATTCGACAAGAATAAGACTAGGGAGGACGAAAATGACCTAAATGTTCATCCAATGACACAAATGAACTTATTGGATGCACAAGATTGGTTAAAAACCCAACTTGGACAAGAATAAGCCTAGGGAGGACGAAAATGACCTAAATGTTCGTCCAATGACACAAACACACCTATTGGATGCACAAGATTGCATAAAAACCCTAATTGGACAAGAATAAGACTAGGGAGGACGAAAATGACCTAAATAATCATCCAATGACACAAATGAACTTATTGGATTCACAAGATTGGTTAAAAACCCTAATTGGACAAGAATAAGCATAGGGAGGACGAAAATGACCTAAATGTTCATCCAATGACACAAACCCACATATTGGACGCACAAGATTGCTTAAAACCCTAATTGGACAAGAATAAGACTAGGGAGGACGAAAATGACCTAAATGTTCATCCAATGACACAAATGAACTTATTGGATGCACAAGATTGGTTAAAAACCCTAATCGGACAAGAATAAGCCTAGGGAGGACGAAAATGACCTAAATGTTCGTCCAATGACACAAACACACCTATTGGATGCACAAGATTGCATAAAAATCCTAATTGGACAAGAATAAGACTAGGGAGGACGAAAATGACCTAACTGTTCCTCCAATGACACAAACACACCAATTGGATGCACAAGATTGCATAAAGACCCTAATTGGACAACAATAAGACTAAGGAGGACGAACATGACCTAAATGTTCATCCAATGACACAAATGAACTTATTGGATGCACAAGATTGGTTAAAAACCCTAATTGGACAAGAATAAGCCTAGGGAGGACGAAAATGACCTAAATGTTCGTCCAATGACACAAACACACCTATTGGATGCACAAGATTGCATAAAAACCCTAATTGGACAAGAATAAGACTAGGGAGGACGAAAATGACCTAAATGTTCATCCAATGACACAAATGAACTTATTGGATGCACAAGATTGGTTAAAAACCCTAATTGGACAAGAATAAGCATAGGGAGGACGAAAATGACCTAAACGTTCATCCAATGACACAAACCCACATATTGGATGCACAAGATTGCTTAAAACCCTAAATTGGACAAGAATAAGACTAGGGAGGAAGAAAATGACCTAAAAGTTCATCCAATGACACAAATGAACTTATTGGATGCACAAGATTGGTTAAAAACCCTAATTGGACAAGAATAAGCCTAGGGAGGACGAAAATGACCTAAATGTTCGTCCAATGACACAAACACACCTATTGGATGCACAAGATTGCATAAAAACCCTAATTGGACAAGAATAAGACTAGGGAGGACGAAAATGACCTAAATGTTCCTCCAATGACACAAACACACCTATTGGATGCACAAGATTGCATAAAAACCTAATTCGACAAGAATAAGACTAAGGACGACGAAAATTACCTAAATGTTCATCCAATGACACAAATGAACTTATTGGATGCACAAGATTGGTTAAAAACCCTAATTGGACAAGAATAAGCCTAGGGAGGACGAAAATGACCTAAATGTTCGTCCAATGACACAAACACACCTATTGGATGCACAAGATTGCATAAAAACCCTAATTGGACAAGAATAAGACTAGGGAGGACGAAAATGACCTAAATGTTCCTCCAATGACACAAACACACCTATTGGATGCACAAGATTGCATAAAAACCCTAATTGGACAAGAATAAGCCTAGGGAGGACGAAAATGACCTAAATGTTCGTCCAATGACACAAACACATCTATTGGATGCACAACATTGCATAAAAACCCTAATTGGACAAGAATAAGACTAGGGAGGACGAAAATGACCTAAATGTTCATCCAATGACACAAATGAACTTATTGGATGCACAAGATTGGTTAAAAACCCTAATTGGACAAGAATAAGCATAGGGAGGACGAAAAGGACCTAAACGTTCATCCAATGACACAAACCCATATATTGGATGCACAAGATTGCTTAAAACCCTAATTGGACAAGAATAATACTAGGGAGGACGAAAATGACCTAAATGTTCATCCAATGACACAAATGAACTTATTGAATGCACAAGATTGGTTAAAAACCCTAATCGGACAAGAATAAGCCTAGGGAGGACGAAAATGACCTAAATGTTCTTCCAATGACACAAACACACCTATTGGATGCACAAGATTGCATAAAAACCCTAATTGGGCAAGAATAAGACTAGGGAGGACGAAAATGACCTAAATGTTCCTCCATTGACACAAACACACCTATTGGATGCACAAGATTGCATAAAAACCCTAATTGGACAAGAATAAGACTAGGGAGGACGAAAATGACCTAAATGTTCCTCCAATGACACAAACACACCTATTGGATGCACAAGATTGCATAAAAACCCTAATTGGACAAGAATAAGACTAGGGAGGACGTAAATGACCTAAATGTTCCACCAATGACACAAATGAACTTATTGGATACACAAGGTTGGTTAAAAACCCTAATTGGACAAGAATAAGCCTAGGGAGGACGAAAATGACCTAAATGTTCAACCAATGACACAAATGAACTTTATTGGATGCACAAGGTTGGCTAAAAACCCTAATTGGAAAAGAATAAGCCTAGGGAGGACGAAAATGACCTAAATGTTCGTCCAATGACACAAACACACCTATTGGATGCACAAGATTGCATAAAAACCCTAATTGGACAAGAATAAGCCTAGGGAGGACGAAAATGACCTAGATGTTCATCCAATGACACAAATGAACTTATTGGATGCACAAGATTGGTTAAAAACCCTAATTGGACAAGAATAAGCCTAGGGAGGACGAAAATGACCTAAATGATCATCCAATGACACAAATGAACTTATTGGATGCACAAGATTTGTTAAAAACCCTAATTGGACAAGAATAAGCATAGGGAGGACGAGAATGACCTAAATGTTTGTCCAATGACACAAACACACCTATTGGATGCACAAGATTGCATAAAAACCCTAATTGGACAAGAATAAGACTAGGGAGGACGAAAATGACCTAAATGTTCCTCCAATGACACAAACACACCTATTGGATGCACAAGATTGCATAAAAACCCTAATTCGACAAGAATAAGACTAGGGAGGACGAAAATGACCTAAATGTTCCTCCAATGACACAAACACACCTATTGGATGCACAAGATTGCATAAAAACCCTAATTAGACAAGAATAAGACTAGGGAGGACGAAAATGACCTAAATGTTCCTCCAATGACACAAACATACCTATTGGATGCACAAGATTGCATAAATACCCTAATTCGACAAGAATAAGACTAGGGAGGACGAAAATGACCTAAATGATCATCCAATGACACAAATGAACTTATTGGATGCACAAAATTGGTTAAAAACCCTAATTGGACAAGAAAAAGCCTAGGGAGGACGAAAATGACCTAAATGTTTGTCCAATGACACAAACACACCTATTGGATGCACAAGATTGCATAAAAACCCTAATTGGACAAGAATAAGACTAGGGAGGACGAAAATGACCTAAATGTTCATCCAATGACACAAATGAACTTATTGAATGCACAAAATTGGTAAAAAACCCTAATCGGACAAGAATAAGCCTAGGGAGGACGAAAATGACCTAAATTTTCGTCCAATGACACAAACACACCTATTGGATGCACAAGATTGCATAAAAACCCTAATTGGACAAGTATAAGACTAGGGAGGACGAAAATGACCTAAATGTTCCTCCAATGACACAAACACACCTATTGGATGCACAAGATTGCATAAAAACCTTAATTGGACAAGAATAGGACTAGGGAGGACGAAAATGACCTAAATGTTCGTCCAATGACACAAATGAACTTATTGGATGCACAAGATTGGTTTAAAACCCTACTTGGACAAGAATAAGCCTAGGGAGGACGAAAATGACCTAAATGTTCGTCCAATGACACAAACACACCTATTGGATGCACAAGATTGCATAAAAACCCTAATTGGACAAGTATAAGACTAGGGAGGACGAAAATGACCTAAATGTTCCTCCAATGACACAAACACACCTATTGGATGCACAAGATTGCATAAAAACCCTAATTCGACAAGAATAAGACTAGGGAGGAAGAAAATGACCTAAATGTTCCTCCAATGACACAAACACACCTATTGGATGCACAAGATTGCATAAAAACCCTAATTGGACAAGAATAAGACTAGGGAGGACGAAAATGACCTAAATGTTCGTCCAATGACACAAACACACCTATAGGATGCACAAGATTGGTTAAAAACCCTAATTGGACAAGAATAAGCCTAGGGAGGACGAAAATGACATAAATGTTCATCCAATGACACAAATGAACTTATTGGATGCACAAGGTTGGTTAAAAACCCTACTTGGACAAGAATAAGACTAGGGAGGACGAAAATAACCTAAATATTCCTCCAATGACACAAACACACCTATTGGATGCACAAGATTACATAAAAACCCTAATTCGACAAGAATAAGACTAGGGAGGACGAAAATGACCTAAATGTTCCTCCAATGACACAAACACACCTATTGGATGCACAAGATTGCATAAAAACCCTAATTGGACAAGAATAAGACTAGGGAGGACGAAAATGACCTAAATGTTCATCCAATGACACAAATGAACTTATTGTATGCACAAGATTGGCTAAAAACCCTAATTGGAAAGGAATAAGCATAGGGTGGTCGAAAATGACCTAAATGTTCGTCCAATGACACAAACACACCTATTGGATGCACAGGATTGCTTAAAACCCTAATTGGACAAGAATAAGCCTAGGGAGAACGTAAATGACCTAAATGTTCATCCAATGACACAAATGAACTTATTGGATGCACAAGATTGGTTAAAAACCCTAATTGGACAAGAATAAGACTAGGGAGGACGAAAATGACCTAAATGTTCATCCAATGACACAAATGAACTTATTGGATGCACAAGATTGGTTAAAAACCCTAATTGGACAAGAATAAGCCTAGGGAGGACGAAAATGACCTAAATCTTCGTCCAATGACACAAACACACCTATAGGATGCACAGGATTGGCTAAAAACCCTAATTGGACAAGAATAAGCCTAGGGAGGACGAAAATGACCTAAATGTTCCTCCAATGACACAAACACACCTATTGGATGCACAAGATTGCATAAAAACCCTAATTCGACAAGAATAAGACTAGGGAGGACGAAAATGACCTAAATGTTCATCCGATGACACAAATGAACTTATTGGATGCACAAGATTGGTTAAAAACCCTACTTGGACAAGAATAAGCCTAGGGAGGACGAAAATGACCTAAATGTTCGTCCAATGACACAAACACACCTATTGGATGCACAAGATTGCATAAAAACCCTAATTGGACAAGAATAAGACTAGGGAGGACGAAAATGACCTAAATGTTCCTCCAATGACACAAACACACCTATTGGATGAACAAGATTGCATAAAAACCCTAATTCGACAAGAATAAGACTAGGGAGGACGAAAATGACCTAAATGTTCCTCCAATGACACAAACACACCTATTGGATGCACAAGATTGCATAAAAACCCTAATTGGACAAGAATAAGACTAGGGAGGATGAAAATGACCTAAATGTTCATCCAATGACACAAATTAACTTATTGAATGCACAAGATTGGTTAAAAACTCTAATTGGACAAGAATAAGCCTAGGGAGGACGAAAATGACCTAAATGTTCATCCAATGACACAAATGAACTTATTGGATGCACAAGATTGGTTAAAAACCCTAATTGGACAAGAATAAGCTTAGGGAGGACGAAAATGACCTAAATGTTCGTCCAATGACACAAATGAACTTATTGGATGCACAAGATTGGTTAAAAACCCTAATTGCACAAGAATAAGACTAGGGAGGACGAAAATGACCTAAATGTTCCTCCAATGACACAAACACACCTATTGGATGCACAAGATTGCATAAAAACCCTAATTGGACAAGAATAAGACTAGGGAGGACGAAAATGACCTAAATGTTCCTCCAATGACACAAACACACCTATTGGATGCACAAGATTGCATAAAAACCCTAATTCAACAAGAATAAGACTAGGGAGGACGAAAATGACCTAAATGTTCCTCCAATGACACAAACACACCTATTGGATGCAAAAGATTGCATAAAAACCCTAATTGGACAAGAATAAGACTAGGGAGGACGAAAATGACCTAAATGTTCATCCAATGACACAAATGAACTTATTGTATGCACAAGATTTGTTAAAAACCCTAATTGGACAAGAATAAGCATTGGGAGGACGAAAATTACCTAAATGTTCTTCTAATGACACAAACACACATATTGGATGCACAAGATTGCTTAAAACCCTAATTGGACAAGAATAAGACTAGGGAGGACGAAAATGACCTAAATGTTCATCGAATGACACAAATGAACTTATTGGATGCACAAGATTGGATAAAAACCCTAATTGGACAAGAATAAGCCTAGGGAGGACGAAAATGACCTAAAAGTTCGTCCAATGACACAAACACACCTATTGGATGCACAAGATTGCATAAAAACCCTAATTGGACAAGAATAAGACTAGGGAGGACGAAAATAACCTAAATGTTCCTCCAATGACACAAACACACCTATTGGATGCACAAGATTGCATATAAACCCTAATTCGACAAGAATAAGACTAGGGAGGACGAAAATGACCTAAATGTTCCTCCAATGACACAAACACACCTATTGGATGCACAAGATTGCATAAAAACCCTAATTGGACAAGAATAAGACTAGGGAGGACGAAAATGACCTAAATGTTCCTCCAATGACACAAACACACCTATTGGATGCACAAGATTTGTTAAAAAACCTAATTGGACAAGAATAAGCCTAGGGAGGACGATAATGACCTAAATGTTCGTCCAATGACACAAACACACTTATTGGATGCACAAGATTGCATAAAAACCCTAATTGGACAAGAATAAGACAAGGGAGGACGAAAATGACCTAAATGTTCCTCCAATGACACAAACACACCTATTGGATGCACAAGATTGCATAAAAACCCTAATTGGACAAGAATAAGACTAGGGAGGACGAAAATGACCTAAATGTTCGTCCAATGACACAAATGAACATTGGATGCACAAGATTGGTTAAAAACCCTAATTGGACAAGAATAAGCCTAGGGAGGACGAAAATGACCTAAATGTTCATCCAATGACACAAATCAACTTATTGGATGCACATGATTGGTTAAAAACCCTAATTGGACAAGAATAAGCCTAGGGAGGACAAAAATGACCTAAATGTTCGTGTAATGATACAAATGAACTTATTGGATGCACAAGATTGGTTAAAAACCCTAATTGGACAAGAATAAGCATAGGGAGGACGAAAATGACCTAAATGTTGGTCCAATGACACAAACACACTTATTGGATGCACAACATTGCATAAAAACCCTTATTGGACAAGAATAAGACTAGGGAGGACGAAAATGACCTAAATGTTCCTCCAAAGACACAAACACACCTATTGGATGCACAAGATTGCATAAAAACCCTAATTGGACAAGAATAAGACTAGGGACGACGAAAATGACCTAAATGTTCGTCCAATGACACAAACACACCTATTGGATGCACAAGATTGCATAAAAACCCTAATTGGACAAGAATAAGACTAGGGAGGACGAAAATGACCTAAATGTTCCTCCAATGACACAAACACACCTATTGGATGCACAAGATTGCATAAAAACCCTAATTCGACAAGCATAAGACTAGGGAGGACGAAAATGACCTAAATGTTCCTCCAATGACACAAACACACCTATTGGATGCACAAGATTGCATAAAAACCCTAATTGGACAAGAATAAGACTAGGGAGGACGTAAATGACCTAAATGTTCCACCAATGACACAAATGAACTAATTGATTGCACAAGGTTGGTTAAAAACCCTAATTGGACAAGAATAAGACTAGGGAGGACGAAAATGACCTAAATGTTCATCCAATGACACAAATGAACTTATTGGATGCACAAGATTGGTTAAAAACCCTAATTGGACAAGAATAAGCCTAGGGAGGACGAAAATGACCTAAATGTTCGTCCAATGACACAAACACACCTATTGGATGCACAAGATTGCATAAAACCCTAATTGGACAAGTATAAGGCTAGGGAGGACACAAATGACCTAAATGTTCCTCCAATGACACAAACACACCTATTGGATGCACAAGATTGCATAAAAACCCTAATTCGACAAGAATAAGACTAGGGAGGACGAAAATGACCTAAATGTTCCTCCAATGACACAAACACACCTATTGGATGCACAAGATTGCATAAAAACCCTAATTCGACAAGAATAAGACTAGGGAGGACGAAATTGACCTAAATGTTCATCCAATGACACAAATGAACTTATTGGATGCACAAGATTGGTTAAAAACCCTAATTGGACAAGAATAAGCCTAGGGAGGACGAAAATGACCTAAATGTTCGTCCAATGACACAAACACACCTATTGGATGCACAAGATTGCATAAAAACCCTAATTGGACAAGAATAAGACTAGGGAGGACGAAAATGACCTAAATGTTCCTCCAATGACACAAACACACCTATTGGATGCACAAGATTGGTTAAAAACCATAATTGGACAAGAATAAGCCTAGGGAGGACGAAAATGACCTAAATGTTCCTCCAATGACACAAACACACCTATTGGATGCACAAGATTGGTTAAAAACCATCATTGGAAAAGAATAAGCCTAGGGAGGACGAAAATGACCTAAATGTTCATCCAATGACACAAATGAACTTATTCGATGCACAAGATTGGTTAAAAACTCTAATTGGACAAGAATAAGCCTAGGGAGGATGAAAATGACCTAAATGTTCAACCAATGACACAAATGAACTTATTGGATGCACAAGGTTGGTTAAAAACCTTAATTGGACAAGAATAAGCCTAGGGAGGACGAAAATGACCTAAATGTTCGTCCAATGACACAAACACACCTATTGGATGCACAAGATTGCATAAAAACCCTAATTGGACAAGAATAAGACTAGGGAGGACGAAAATGACCTAAATGTTCCTCCAATGACACAAATGAACTTATTGGATGCACAAGATTGGTTAAAAACCCTAATTGGAAAAGAATAAGCCTATGGAGGACGAAAATGACCTAAATGTTCAACCAATGACACAAATGAACTTATTGGATGCACAAGGTTGATTAAAAACCCTAATTGCACAAGAATAAGCCTAGGGTGGACGAAAATGACCTAAATGTTCGTCCAATGACACAAACACACCTATTGGATGCACAAGATTGCATAAAAACCCTAATTGGACAAGAATAAGACTAGGGAGGACGAAAATGACCTAAATGTTCCTCCAATGACACAAATGAACTTATTGGATGCACAAGGTTGGTTAAAAACCCTAATTGGACAAGAATAAGCCTAGGGAGGACGAAAATGACCTAAATGTTCAACAAATGACACAAATGAACTTATTGGATGAACAAGGTTGGTTAAAAACCATAATTGCACAAGAATAAGCCTAGAGAGGACCAAAATAACCTAAATGTTCGTCCAATGACACAAACACACCTATTGGATGCACAAGATTGAATAAAATCCCTAATTGGACAAGAATAAGAGTAGGGAGGACGAAAATGACCTAAATGTTCCTCCAATGACACAAACACACCTATTGGATGCACAAGATTGCATAAAAACCCTAATTGGACAAGAATAAGACTAGGGAGGACGAAAATGACCTAAATGTTCCTCCAATGACACAAACACACCTATTGGATGCACAAGATTGCATAAAAACCTAATTCGACAAGAATAAGACTAAGGACGACGAAAATTACCTAAATGTTCATCCAATGACACAAATGAACTTATTGGATGCACAAGATTGGTTAAAAACCCTAATTGGACAAGAATAAGCCTAGGGAGGACGAAAATGACCTAAATGTTCGTCCAATGACACAAACACACCTATTGGATGCACAAGATTGCATAAAAACCCTAATTGGACAAGAATAAGACTAGGGAGGACGAAAATGACCTAAATGTTCCTCCAATGACACAAACACACCTATTGGATGCACAAGATTGCATAAAAACCCTAATTGGACAAGAATAAGACTAGGGAGGACGAAAATGACCTAAATGATCATCGAATGACACAAATGAACTTATTGGATGCACAAGATTGGTTAAAAACCCTAATTGGACAAGAATAAGCCTAGGGAGGAAAAACATGACCTAAATGTTCATCCAATGACACAAATGAACTTATTGGATGCACATGATTGGTTAAAAACCCTAATTGGACAAGAATAAGCCTAGGGATGACGAAAATGACCTAAATGTTCGTCCAATGACACAAACACACCTATTGGATGCACAAGATTGCATAAAAACCCTAATTGGACAAGAATAAGACTAGGGAGGACGAAAATGACCTAAATGTTCCTCCAATGACACAAACACACCTATTGGATGCACAAGATTGCATAAAAACCGTAATTGGACAAGAATAAGACTAGGGAGGACGAAAGTGACCTAAATGTTCCTCCAATGACACAAACACACCTATTGGATGCACAAGATTGCATAAAAACCCTAATTGGACAAGAATAAGACTAGGGAGGACGAAAATGACCTAAATGTTCGTCCAAGGACACAAACACACCTATTGGATGCACAAGATTGCATCAAAACCCTAATTGGAAAAGAATAAGCCTAGGGAGGACGAAAATGACCAAAATGTTCATCCAATGACACAAATGAACTTATTGGATGCACAAGATTGGTTAAAAACCCTAATTGGACAAGAATAAGCCTAGGGAGGACGAAAATGACCTAAATGTTCATCCAATGACACAAATGAACTTATTGGATGCACAAGATTGGTTAAAAACCCTAATTGGACAAGAATAAGCCTAGGGAGGACGAAAATGACCTAAATGTTCGTCCAATGACACAAACACACCTATTGGATGCACAAGATTGTATAAAAACCCTAATTGGACAAGAATAAGAGTAGGGAGGACGAAAATGACCTAAATGTTCGTCCAATGACACAAACACACCTATTGGATGCACAAGATTGCATAAAAACCCTAATTGGACAAGAATAAGACTAGGGAGGACATAAATGACTTAAATGTTCCACCAATGACACAAATGAACTTATTGGATGCACAAGGTTGGTTAAAAACCCTAATTGGACAAGAACAAGCCTAGGGAGGACGAAAATGACCTAAATGTTCATCCAATGACACAAATGAACTTATTGGATGCACAAGATTGGTTAAAAACCCTAATTGGACAAGAATAAGCATAGGGAGGACGAAAATGACCTAAATGTTCATCCAATGACACAAACACACATATTGGATGCACTAGATTGCTTAAAACCCGAATTGGACAAGAATAAGACTAGGGATGACGAAAATGACCTAAATGTTCATCCAATGACACAAATGAACTTATTGGATGCACAAGATTGGTTAAAAACCCTAATTGGACAAGAATAAGCCTAGGGAGGACGAAAATGACCTAAATGTTCGTCCAATGACACAAACACACCTATTGGATGCACAAGATTGCATAAAAACCCTAATTGGACAAGAATAAGACTAGGGAGGACGAAAATGACCTAAATGTTCCTCCAATGACACAAACACACCTATTGGATGCACAAGATTGCATAAAAACCCTAATTGGACAAGAATAAGACTAGGGAGGACGAAAATGACCTAAGTGTTCCTCCAATGACACAAACACACCTACTGGATGCACAAGATTGCATAAAAACCCCAATTGGACAAGAATAAGACTAGGGAGGACGAAAATGATCTAATTGTTCCTCCAATGACACAAATGAACTTATTGTATGCACAAGATTGGTTAAAAACCCTAATTGGACAAGAATAAGACTAGGGAGGACGAAAATGACCTAAATGTTCGTCCAATGACACAAACACACCTATTGGATGCACAAGATTGCATAAAATCCCTAATTGGACAAGAATAAGACTAGGGAGGACGAAAATGACCTAAATGTTCCTCCAATGATACAAACACACCTATTGGATGCACAAGATTGCTTAAAACCCTAATTGGACAAGAATAAGACTAGGGAGGACGAAAATGACCTAAATGTTCATCCAATGACACAAATGAACTTATTGGATGCACAAGTTTGGTTGAAAACCCTAACTGGACAAGAATAAGCATAGGGAGGACGAAAATGACCTAAATGTTCATCCAATGACACAAATGAACTTATTGGATGCACAAGATTGGTTAAAAACCCTAATTGGACAAGAATAAGCCTAGGGAGGACGAAAATGACCTAAATGTTCGACCAATGACACAAACACACCTATTGGATACACAAGATTGCATAAAATCCCTAATTGGACAAGAATAAGACTAGGGAGGACGAAAATGACCTAAATGTTCCTCCAATGACACAAACACACCTATTGGATGCACAAGATTGCATAAAAACCCTAATTGGACAAGAATAAGACTAGGGAGGACGAAAATGACCTAAATGTTCGTCCAATGACACAAACACACCTATTGGATGCACAAGATTGCATAAAAACCCTAATTGAACAAGAATAAGACTAGGGAGGACGAAAATGACCTAAATGTTCATCCAATGACACAAATGAACTTATTGGATGCACAAGATTGGTTAAAAACTCTAATTGGACAAGAATAAGCCTAGGGAGGACGAAAATGACCTAAATGTTCATCCAATGACACAAATGAACTTATTGGATGCACAAGATTGGTTAAAAACCCTAATTGGACAAGAATAAGCCTTGGGAGGATGAAAATGACCTAAATGTTCATCCAATGACACAAACACACCTATTGGATGCACAAGATTGGTTAAAAACCCTAATTGGACAACAATAAGCCTAGGGAGGATGAAAATGACCTAAATGTTCATCTAATGACACAAACACACCTATTGGATGCACAAGATTGGTTAATAACCCTAATTGCACAAAAATAAGACTAGGGAGGACGAAAATGACCTAAATGTTCATCCAATGACACAAATGAACTTATTGGATGCACAAGATTGCTTAAAACCCTACTTGGACAAGAATAAGACTAGGGAGGACGAAAATGACCTAAATGTTCATCCAATGACACAAACCCACCTATTGGATGCACAAGATTGGTTAGAAACCCTAATTGGACAAGAATAAGCCTAGGGAGGACGAAAATGATCTAAATGTTCATCCAATGACACAAATGAACTTATTGGATGCACAAGATTGCTTAAAAACCCTAATTGGACAAGAATAAGCCTAGGGAGGACGAAAATGACCTAAATGTTCATCCAATGACCCAAATGAACTTATTGGATGCACAAGATTGCTTAAAACCCAAATTGGACAAGAATAAGACTAGGGAAGACGAAAATGACCTAAATGTTCATCCAATGACACAAACACCCCTATTGGATGCACAAGATTGGTTAGAAACCCTAATTGAACAAGAATAAGCCTAGGGAGAACGAAAATGACTTAAATCTTAATCCAATGACACAAATGAACTTATTGGATGCACAAGATTGCTTAAAACCCTAATTGGATAAGAATAAGCCTTGGGAGGACGAAAATGACCTAAATGTTCATCAAATGACACAAACACACCTATTGGATGCACAAGATTGGCTTAAAACCCTAATTGGACAAGAATAAGACTAGGGAGGACGAAAATGACCTAAATGTTCATCCAATGACACAAACACACCTATTGGATGCACAAGATTGGTTAAAAACCCTAATTGGACAACAATAAGCCTAGGGAGGATGAAAATGACCTAAATGTTCATCTAATGACACAAACACACCTATTGGATGCACAAGATTGAGTAAAAACCCTAATTGCACAAAACTAAGCCTAGTGAGGACGAAAATAACCTAAATGTTCATCCAATGACACAAATGAACTTATTGGATGCACAAGATTGCTTAAAACCCTAATTGGATAAGAATAAAACTAGGGAGGACGAAAATGACCTAAATGTTCATCCAATGACACAAACACACCTATTGGATGCACAAGATTGGTTAGAAACCCTAATTGAACAAGAATAAGCCTAGGGAGGACGAAAATGACCTAAATGTTCATCCAATGAAACAAATGAACTTATTGGATTCACAAGATTGCTTAAAAACACTAATTGGACAAGAATAAGCCTAGGGAGGACGAAAATGACCTAAATGTTCATCCAATGACACAGATGAACTTATTGGATGCACAAGATTGGTTAAATACCCTAATTGTACAAGAATAAGCCTTGGGAGGACGAAAAGGACCTAAATGTTCATCCAATGACACAAATGAACCTATTGGATGCACAAGATTGGTTAAAAACCCTAATTGGACAAGAATAAGCCTAGGGAGGACGAAAATGATCTAAATGTTTATCCAATGACACAAATGAACTTATTGGATGCACAAGATTGCTTAAAAACCATAATTGGACAAGAATAAGCCTAGGGAGGACGAAAATGACCTAAATTTTCATCCAACGACACAAATACACCTATTTGATGCACAAGATTGGTTAGAAACCCTAATTGGACAAGAATAAGCCTAGGGAGGACGAAAATGACCTAAATGTTCATCCAATGACACAGATGAACTTATTGGATGCACAAGATTGGTTAACTACCCTAATTGTACAAGAATAAGCCTTGGGAGGACGAAAAGGACCTAAATGTTCATCCAATGACACAAATGAACCTATTGGATGCACAAGATTGGTTAAAAACCCTAATTGGACAAGAATAAGCCTAGGGTGGACGAAAATGATCTAAATGTTTATCCAATGACACAAATGAACTTATTGGATGCACAAGATTGCTTAAAAACCATAATTGGACAAGAATAAGCCTAGGGAGGACGAAAATGACCTAAATTTTCATCCAACGACACAAATACACCTATTTGATGCACAAGATTGGTTAGAAACCCTAATTGGACAAGAATAAGCCTAGGGAGGACGAAAATGACCTAAATGTTCATCCAATCACACAAACACACCTATTGGATGCACAAGATTGGTTAAAAACCCTAATTGGACAAGAATAAGCCTAGGGAGGACGAAAATGACCTAAATGTTCATCCAATGACACAAATGAACTTATTGGATGCACAAGATAGTTTAGAAACCCTAATTGGACAAGAATAAGCCTAGGGAGGACGAAAATGACCTAAATGTTCATCCAATGACACAAATGAACTTATTGGATGCACAAGATTGCTTAAAAACCTAAATTGGACAAGAATAAGCCTAGGGAGGACGAAAATGACCTAAATGTTCATCCAGTGACACAAATGAACTTATTGGATGCACAAGATTGCTTAAAAACCCTAATTGGACAAGAATAAGCCTAGGGAGGACGAAAATGACCTAAATGTTCATCCAATGACACAAATGAACTTATTGGATGCACAAGATTGCTTAAAACCCTAATTGGACAAGAATAAGCCTTGGGAGGACGAAAATGACCTAAATGTTCATCCAATGACACAAACACACCTATTGGATGCACAAGATTGGTGAAAAACCCTAATTGAACAAGAATATGCCTAGGGAGGACGAAAATGACCTAAATGTTCATCCAATGACACAAACACACCTATTGGATGCACAAGATTGGTTAAAAACCCTAACTGGACAAGAATATGTCTAGGGAGGACGAAAATGACTTAAATCTTAATCCAATGACACAAATGAACTTATTGGATGCACAAGATTTCTTAAAACCCTAATTGGATAAGAATAAGCCTTGGGAGGACGAAAATGACCTAAATGTTCATCAAATGACACAAACACACCTATTGGATGCACAAGATTGGCTTAAAACCCTAATTGGACAAGAATAAGACTAGGGAGGACGAAAATGACCTAAATGTTCATCCAATGACACAAACACACCTATTGGATGCACAAGATTGGTTAAAAACCCTAATTGGACAACAATAAGCCTAGGGAGGATGAAAATGACCTAAATGTTCATCTAATGACACAAACACACCTATTGGATGCACAAGATTGGTTAAAAACCCTAATTGCACAAAACTAAGCCTAGTGAGGACGAAAATAACCTTAATGTTCATCCAATGACACAAATGAACTTATTGGATGCAGAAGATTGCTTAAAACCCTAATTGGACAAGAATAAGACTAGGGAGGACGAAAATGACCTAAATGTTCATCCAATGACACAAACACACCTATTGGATGCACAAGATTGGTTAAAAACCCTAATTGGACAACAATAAGCCTAGGGAGGATGAAAATGACCTAAATGTTCATCTAATGACACAAACACACCTATTGGATGCACAAGATTTGTAAAAAAAAACCCTAATTGCACAAAACTAAGCCTAGTGAGGACGAAAATAACCTAAATTTTCATCCAATGACACAAATGAACTTATTGGATGCACAAGATTGCTTAAAACCTTAATTGGACAAGAATAAGACTAGGAACGACGAAAATGACCTAAATGTTCATCCAATGATACAAACACACCTATTGGATGCACAAGATTGGTTAGAAACCCTAATTGAACAAGAATAAGCCTAGGGAGGACGAATATGACCTAAATGTTCATCCAATGACACAAATGAACTTATTGGATGCACAAGATTGCTTAAAAACCCTAATCGGACAAGAATAAGCCTAGGGAGGACGAAAATGACCTAAATGTTCATCCAATGACACAAATGAACTTATTGGATGCACAAGATTGGTTAAAAACCCTAATTGGACAAGAATAAGCCTAGGGAGGACGAAAATTACCTAAATGTTCGTCCAATGACACAAACACACCTATTGGATGCACAAGATTGCATAAAAACCCTAATTGGACAAGAATAAGACTAGGGAGGATGAAAAAGACCTAAATGTTCCTCCAATGACACAAACACACCTATTGGATGCACAAGATTGCATAAAAACCCTAATTCGACAAGAATAAGACTAGGGAGGACGAAAATGACCTAAATGTTCCTCCAATGACACAAACACACCTATTGGATGCACAAGATTGCATAAAAGCACTAATTGGACAAGAATAAGACTAGGGAGGACGAAAATGACCTAAATGTTCATCCAATGACACAAATGAACTTATTGTATGCACAAGATTGGTTAAAAACCCTAATTGGACAAGAATAAGCCTAGGGAGGACGAAAATGACCTAAATGTTCGTCCAATGACACAAACACACCTATTGGATGCACAAGATTGCATAAAAACCCTAATTGGACAAGAATAAGACTAGGGAGGACGAAAATGACCTAAATGTTCCTCCAATGACACAAACACACCTATTGGATGCACAAGATTGCATAAAAACCCTAATTGGACAAGAATAAGACTAAGGAGGACGAAAATGACCTAAATGTTCATCCAATGACACAAATGAACTTATTGGATGCACAAGATTGGTAAAAAAACCCTAATTGGACAAGAATAAGCCTAGGGAGGACGAAAATGACCTAAATGTTCGTCCAATGACACAAACACACCTATTGGATGCACAAGATTGCATAAAAACCCTAATTGGACAAGAATAAGACTAGGGAGGACGAAAATGACCTAAATGTTCCTCCAATGACACAAACACACCAACTGGATGCACAAGATTGCATAAAAACCCTAATTGGACAAGAATAAGACTAAGGAGGACGAAAATGACCTAAATGTTCATCCAATGACACAAATGAACTTATTGGATGCACAAGATTGGTTAAAAACCCTAATTGGACAAGAAAAAGCCTAGGGAGGACGAAAATGACCTAAATGTTCATCCAATGACACAAACACACCTATTGGATGCACAAGATTGCATAAAAACCCTAATTGGACAAGAATAAGACTAGGGAGGACGAAAATGACCTAAATGTTCATCCAATGACACAAATGAACTTATTGGATACACAAGATTGGTTAAAAAACCTAATTGGACAAGAATAAGCCTAGGGAGGACGAAAATGACCTAAATGTTCGTCCAATGACACAAACACACCTATTGGATGCACAAGATTGCATAAAAACCCTAATTGGACAAGAATAAGACTAGGGAGGACGAAAATGACCTAAATGTTCATCCAATGACACAAACACACCTATTGGATGCACAAGATTGCATAAAAACCTAATTCGACAAGAATAAGACTAGGGAGGACGAAAATGACCTAAATGTTCATCCAATGACACAAATGAACTTATTGGATGCACAAGATTGGTTAAAAACCCTAATTGGACAAGAATAAGCCTAGGGAGGACGAAAATGACCTAAATTTTCGTCCAATGACACAAAGACACCTATTGGATGCACAAGATTGCATAAAAACCCTAATTGGACAAGAATAAGACTAGGGAGGACGAAAATGACCTAAATGTTCATCCAATGACACAAATGAACTTATTGGATGCACAAGATTGGTTAAAAACCCTAATTGGACAAGAATAAGCATAGGGAGGACGAAAATGACCTAAACGTTCATCCAATGACACAAACCCCCATATTGGATGCACAAGATTGCTTAAAACCCTAATTGGACAAGAATAAGACTAGGGAGGACGAAAATGACCTAAATGTTCATCCAATGACACAAATGAACTTATTGAATGCACAAGATTGGTTAAAAACCCCAATCGGACAAGAATAAGCCTAGGGAGGACGAAAATGACCTAAATGTTCGTCCAATGACACAAACACACCTATTGGATGCACAAGATTGCATAAAAACCCTAATTGGACAAGAATAAGACTAGGGAGAACGAAAATGACCTAAATGTTCCTTCAATGACACAAACACACCTATTGGATGCACAAGATTGCATAAAAACCCTAATTGGACAAGAATAAGACTAGGGAGGACGAAAATGACCTAAATGTTCCTCCAATGACACAAACACACCTATTGGATGCACAAGATTGCATAAAAACCCTAATTCGACAACAATAAGACTAGGGAGGACGAAAATGACCTAAATGTTCATCCAATGACACAAATGAACTTATTGGATGCACAAGATTGGTTAAAAACCCTAATTGGACAAGAATAAGCCTATTGAGGACGAAAATGACCTAAATGTTCGTCCAATGACACAAAGACACCTATTGGATGCACAAGATTGCATAAAAACCCTAATTGGACAAGAATAAGACTAGGGAGGACGAAAATGACCTAAATGTTCCTCCAATGACACAAACACACCTATTGGATGCACAAGATTGCATAAAAACCCTAATTCGACAAGAATAAGACTAGGGAGGACAAAAATGACCTAAATGTTCATCCAATGACACAAATGAACTTATTGGATGCACAAGATAGTTTAGAAACCCTAATTGGACAAGAATAAGCCTAGGGAGGACGAAAATGACCTAAATGTTCATCCAATGACACAAATGAACTTATTGGATGCACAAGATTGCTTAAAAACCCAAATTGGACAAGAATAAGCCTAGGGACGACGAAAATGACCTAAATGTTCATCCAATGACACAAATGAACTTATTGGATGCACAAGATTGCTTAAAAACCCTAATTGGACAAGAATAAGCCTAGGGAGGATGAAAATGACCTAAATGTTCATCCAATGACACAAACACACCTATTGGATGCACAAGATTGGTTAAAAACCCTAATTGGACAACAATAAGCCTAGGGAGGATGAAAATGACCTAAATGTTCATCTAATGACACAAACACACCTATTGGATGCACAAGATTGGTTAAAAACCCTAATTGCACAAAAATAAGACTAGGGAGGACGAAAATGACCTAAATGTTCATCCAATGAAACAAATGAACTTATTGGATGCACAAGATTGCTTAAAACCCTACTTGGACAAGAATAAGACTAGGGAGGACGAAAATGACCTAAATGTTCATCCAATGACACAAACCCACCTATTGGATGCACAAGATTGGTTAGAAACCCTAATTGGACAAGAATAAGCCTAGGGAGGACGAAAATGATCTAAATGTTCATCCAATGACACAAATGAACTTATTGGATGCACAAGATTGCTTAAAAACCCTAATTGGACAAGAATAAGCCTAGGGAGGACGAAAATGACCTAAATGTTCATCCAATGACCCAAATGAACTTATTGGATGCACAAGATTGCTTAAAACCCAAATTGGACAAGAATAAGACTAGGGAAGACGAAAATGACCTAAATGTTCATCCAATGACACAAACACACCTATTGGATGCACAAGATTGGTTAGAAACCCTAATTGAACAAGAATAAGCCTAGGGAGAACGAAAATGACTTAAATCTTAATCCAATGACACAAATGAACTTGTTCGATGCACAAGATTGCTTAAAACCCTAATTGGATAAGAATAAGCCTTGGGAGGACGAAAATGACCTAAATGTTCATCAAATGACACAAACACACCTATTGGATGCACAAGATTGGCTTAAAACCCTAATTGGACAAGAATAAGACTAGGGAGGACGAAAATGACCTAAATGTTCATCCAATGACACAAACACACCTATTGGATGCACAAGATTGGTTAAAAACCCTAATGGTACAACAATAAGCCTAGGGAGGATGAAAATGACCTAAATGTTCATCTAATGACACAAACACACCTATTGGATGCACAAGATTGGTTAAAAACCCTAATTCCACAAAACTAAGCCTAGTGAGGACGAAAATAACCTAACTGTTCATCCAATGACACAAATGAACTTATTGGATGCACAAGATTGCTTAAAACCCTAATTGGACAAGAATAAGACTAGGGAGGACGAAAATGACCTAAATGTTCGTCCAATGACACAAACACACCTATTGGATGCACAAGATTGGTTAGAAACCCTAATTGAACAAGAATAAGCCTAGGGAGGACGAAAATGACCTAAATGTTCATCCAATGAAACAAATGAACTTATTGGATTCACAAGATTACTTAAAAACCCTAATTGGACAAGAATAAGCCTAGGGAGGACGAAAATGACCTAAATGTTCATCCAATGACACAAATGAACTTATTGGATGCACAAGATTGCTTAAAAACCCTAATTGGACAAGAATAAGCCTTGAGAGGACGAAAATGACCTAAATGTTCATCCAATGACACAAATGAACCTATTGGATGCACAAGATTGGTTAAAAACCCTAATTGGACAAGAATAAGCCTAGGTTGGACGGAAATGACCTAAATGTTCATCCAATGACACAAATGAACTTATTGGATTCACAAGATTGCTTAAAAACCCTAATTGGACAAGAATAAGCCTAGGGAGGACGAAAATGACCTAAATGTTCATCCAATGACACAAATGAACTTATTGGATGCACAAGATTGCTTAAAAAAACTAATTGGACAAGAATAAGCCTTGGGAGGACGAAAATGACCTAAATGTTCATCCAATAACACAAATGAACCTATTGGATGCACAAGATTGGTTTAAAACCCTAATTGGACAAGAATAAGCCTAGGGTGGACGAAAATGACCTAAATGTTCATCCAATGACACAAATGAACTTATTGGATGCACAAGATTGCATAAAAACCCTAATTGGACAAGAATAAGACTAGGGAGGACGAAAATGACCTAAATGTTCCTCCAATGACACAAACACACCTATTGGATGCACAAGATTGCATAAAAACCCTAATTGGACAAGAATAAGACTAGGGAGGACGAAAATGACCTAAATGTTCATCCAATGACACAAATGAACTTATTGGATGCACAAGATTGGTTAAAAACCCTAATTGGACAAGAATAAGCCTAGGGAGGACGAAAATGACCTTAATGTTCATCCAATGACACAAATGAACTTATTGGATGCACAAGATTGGTTGAAAACCATAATTGGACAAGAATAAGCATAGGGAGGACGTAAATGACTTAAATGTTCCACCAATGACACAAATGAACTTATTGGATGCACAAGGTTGGTTAAAAACCCTAATTGGACAAGAATAAGCCTAGGGAGGACGAAAATGACCTAAATGTTCATCAAATGACACAAATGAACTTATTGGATGCACAAGATTGGTTAAAAACCCTAATTGGACAAGAATAAGCCTAGGGAGGACGTAAATGACCTAAATGTTCATCCAATGACACAAATGAACTTATTGGATGCACAAGATTGGTTAAAAACCCTAATTGGACAAGAATAAGCATAGGGAGGACGAAAATGACCTAAATGTTCATCCAATGACACAAACACACATATTGGATGCACAAGATTGCTTAAAACCCTAATTGGACAAGAATAAAACTAGGGATGACGAAAATGACCTAAATGTTCATCCAATGACACAAATGAACGTATTGGATGCACAAGGTTGGTTAAAAACCCTACTTGGACAAGAATAAGCCTAGGGAGGACGAAAATGACCTAAATGTTCGTCCAATGACACAAACACACCTATTGGATGCACAAGATTGCATAAAAACCCTAATTCGACAAGAATAAGACTAGGGAGGACGAAAATGACCTAAATGTTCCTCCAATGACAGAAAGACACCTATTAGATGCACAAGATTGCATAAAAACCCTAATTGGACAAGAATAAGACTAGGGAGGACGAAAATAACCTAAATGTTCCTCCAATGACACAAACACACCTATTGGATGCACAAGATTGCATAAAAACCCTAATTCGACAAGAATAAGACTAGGGAGGACGAAAATGACCTAAATGTTCATCCAATGACACAAATGAACTTATTGGATGCACAAGATTGGTTAAAAACCCTAATTGGACAAGAATAAGCCTAGGGAGGACGAAAATGACCTAAATGTTCGTCCAATTACACAAACACACCAATTGGATGCACAAGATTGCATAAAAACCCTAATTGGACAAGAATAAGACTAGGGAGGACGAAAATGACCTAAATGTTCCTCCAATGACACAAACACTCCTATTGGATGCACAAGATTGCATAAAAACCCTAATTGGACAAGAATAAGACTAGGGAGGACGAAAATGACCTAAATGTTCATCCAATGACACAAATGAACTTATTGAATGCACAAGATTGGTTAAAAACCCTAATCAGACAAGAATAAGCCTAGGGAGGATGAAAATGACCTAAATGTTCTTCCAATGACACAAACACACCTATTGGATGCACAAGATTGCATAAAAACCCTAATTGGACAAGAATAAGACTAGGGAGGACGAAAATGACCTAAATGTTCCTCCAATGACACAAACACACCTATTGGATGCACAAGATTGCATAAAAACCCTAATTGGACAAGAATAAGTCTAGGGAGGACAAAAATGACCTAAATGTTCATCCAATGACACAAATGAACTTATTGAATGCACAAGATTGGTTAAAAACCCTAATTGGACAAGAATAAGCATAGGGAGGACGAAAATGACCTAAACGTTCATCCAATGACACAAACCCACATATTGGATGCACAAGATTGCTTAAAACCCTAAATTGGACAAGAATAAGACTAGGGAGGACGAAAATGACCTAAAAGTTCATCCAATGACACAAATGAACTTATTGAATGCACAAGATTGGTTAAAAACCCTAATCGGACAAGAATAAGCCTAGGGAGGACGAAAATGACCTAAATGTTCTTCCAATGACACAAACACACCTATTGGATGCACAAGATTGCATAAAAACCCTAATTGGACAAGAATAAGACTAGGGAGGACGAAAATGACCTAAATGTTCCTCCAATGACACAAACACACCTATTGGATGCACAAGATTGCATAAAAACCCTAATTGGACAAGAATAAGACTAGGGAGGACGAAAATGACCTAAATGTTCATCCAATGACACAAATGAACTTATTGGATGCACAAGATTGGTTAAAAACCATTATTGGACAAGAATAAGCCTAGGGAGGACGAAAATGACCTAAATGTTCGTCCAATGACACAAACACACCTATTGGATGCACAAGATTGCATAAAAACCCTAATTGGACAAGAATAAGACTAGGGAGGACGAAAATGACCTAAATGTTCCTCCAATGACACAAACACACCTATTGGATGCACAAGATTGCATAAAAACCCTAATTGGACAAGAATAAGACTAGGGAGGACGAAAATGACCTAAATGTTCCTCCAATGACACAAACACACCTATTGGATGCACAAGATTGCATAAAAACCCTAATTCGACAAGAATAAGACTAGGGAGGACGAAAATGACCTAAATGTTCATCCAATGACATAAATGAACTTATTGGTTGCACAAGATTGGTTAAAAACCCTAATTGGACAAGAATAAGCCTAGGGAGGACGAAAATGACCTAAATGTTCGTCCAATGACACAAACACACCTATTGGATGCACAAGATTGCATAAAAACCCTAATTGGACAAGAATAAGACTAGGGAGGACGAAAATGACCTAAATGTTCCTCCAATGACACAAACAAACCTATTGGATGCACAAGATTGTATAAAAA
This sequence comes from Cicer pinnatifidum, assembly GCA_037974775.1. NCBI lineage: Eukaryota > Viridiplantae > Streptophyta > Magnoliopsida > Fabales > Fabaceae > Cicer > Cicer pinnatifidum. The sequence continues at coordinate 59,312 of JBBPBR010000361.1, forward strand.
CCCTAATTCGACAAGAATAAGACTAGAGAGGACGAAAATGTCCTAAATGTTCCTCCAATGACACAAACACACCTATTGGATGCACAAGATTGCATAAAAACCCTAATTGGACAAGAATAAGACTAGGGAGGACGTAAATGACCTAAATGTTCCACCAATGACACAAATGAACGTATTGGATGCACAAGGTTGGTTAAAAACCCTAATTGGACAAGAATAAGCCTAGGGAGGACGAAAATGACCTAAATGTTCAACCAATGACACAAATGAACTTATTGGATGCACAAGGTTGGTTAAAAACCCTAATTGGACAAGAATAAGCCTTGGGAGGACGAAAATGACCTAAATGTTCATCCAATGACACAAACACACCTATTGGATGCACAAGATTACATAAAAACCTTAATTGGACAAGAATAAGACTAGGGAGGACGAAAATGACCTAAATGTTTATCCAATGACACAAATGAACTTATTGGATGCACAAGATTGGTTTAAAACCCTAATTGGACAAGAATAAGCCTAGGGAGGACGAAAATGACCTAAATGTTCCTCCAATGACACAAATGAACTTATTGGATGCACAAGATTGGCTAAAAACCCTAATTGGACAAGAATAAGCCTAGTGGGGACGAAAATGACCTAAATGTTCAACCAATGACACAAATGAACTTATTGGATGCACAAGGTTGGTTAAAAACCCTAATTGGCGAGAATAAGCCAAGGGACGACGAAAATGACCTAAATGTTCGTCTAATGACACAAACACACCTATTGGATGCACAAGATTGCATAAAAACCCTAATTGGACAAGAATAAGACTAGGGAGGACGAAAATGACCTAAATGTTCCTCCAATGACACAAACACACGTATTGGATGCACAAGATTGGTTAAAAGCCCTAATTGGACAAGAATAAGCCAAGGGAGGAGGAAAATGACCTAAATGTTCATCCAATGACACAAATCAACTTATTAAATGCACATGATTGGTTAAAAACCCTAATTGGCCAAGAATAAGCCTAGAATGACCTAAATGTTCATCCAATGACACAAATCAACTTATTGGATGCACATGATTGGTTAAAAACCCTAATTGGACAAGAATAAGCCTAGGGAGGACGAAAATGACCTAAATGTTCGTGTAATGATACAAATGAACTTATTGGATGCACAAGATTGGTTAAAAACCCTAATTAGACAAGAATAAGCATAGGGAGGACGAAAATGACCTAAATGTTCGTCCAATGACACAAACACACCTATTGGATGCACAAGATTGCATAAAAACCCTAATTGGACAAGAATAAGACTAGGGAGGACGAAAATGACCTAAATGTTCCTCCAATGACACAAACACACCTATTGGATGCACAAGATTGCATAAAAACCCTAATAGGACAAGAATAAGACTTGGCAGGACGAAAATGACCTAAATGTTCATCCAATGACACAAATGAACTTATTGGATGCACAAGATTGGTTAAAAACCCTAATTGGCCAAGAATAAGCCTAGGGAGGACGAAAATGACCTAAATAATCCTCCAATGACACAAACACACCTATTGGATGCACAAGATTGCATAAAAACCCTAATTCGACAAGAATAAGACTAGGGAGGACGAAAATGACCTAAATGTTCATCCAATGACACAAATGAACTTATTGGATGCACAAGATTGGTTAAAAAACCTAATTGGACAAGAATAAGCCTAGGGAGGACGTAAATGACCTAAATGTTCATCCAATGACACAAATGAACTTATTGGATGCACAAGATTGGTTAAAAACCCTAATTGGACAAGAATAAGCCTAGGGAGGAAGAAAATGACCTAAATGTTCGTCCAATGACACAAACACTCCTATTGGATGCACAAGATTGCATAAAAACCCTAATTGGATAAGAATAAAACTAGGGAGGACGAAAATGACCTAAATGTTCCACCAATGACACAAACACACCTATTGGATGCACAAGATTGCATAAAAACCCTAATTCGACAAGAAGAAGACTAGGGAGGACGAAAATGACCTAAATGTTCATCCAATGACACAAATGAACTTATTGGATGCACAAGATTGGTTAAAAACCCTAATTGGACAAGAATAAGCCTAGGGAGGACGAAAATGACCTAAATGTTCGTCCAATGACACAAACACACCTATTGGATGCACAAGATGGCATAAAAACCCTAATTGGACAAGAATAAGACTAGGGAGGACGAAAATGACCTAAATGTTCCTCCAATGACACAAACACACCTATTGGATGCACAAGATTGCATAAAAACCCTAATTCGACAAGAATAAGACTAGGGAGGACGAAAATGACCTAAATGTTCCTCCAATGACACAAACACACCTATTGGATGCACAAGATTGCATAAAAACCCTAACTAGACAAGAATAAGAATAGGGAGGACGAAAATGACCTAAATGTTCCTCCAATGACACAAACATACCTATTGGATGCACAAGATTGCATAAAAACCCTAATTCGACAAGAATAAGACAAGGGAGGACGAAAATGACCTAAATGATCATCCAATGACACAAATGAACTTATTGGATGCACAAGATTGGTTAAAAACCCTAATTGGACAAAAATAAGCCTAGGGAGGACGAAAATGACCTAAATGTTCGTCCAATGACACAAACACACCTATTGGATGCACAAGATTGCGTAAAAACCCTAATTGGACAAGAATAAGACTAGGGAGGACGAAAATGACCTAAATGTTCATCCAATGACACAAATGAACTTATTGAATGCACAAAATTGGTTAAAAACCCTAATCGGACAAGAATAAGCCTAGGGAGGACGAAAATGACCTAAATGTTCGTCCAATGACACAAACACACCTATTGGATGCACAAGATTGCATAAAAACCCTAATTGGACAAGAATAAGACTAGGGAGGACGAAAATGACCTAAATGTTCCTCCAATGACACAAACACACCTATTGGATGCACAAGATTGCATAAAAACCCTAATTGGACAAGAATAAGACTAGGGCGGACGAAAATGACCTAAATGTTCATCCAATGACACAAATGAACTTATTGGATGCACAAGATTGGTTAAAAACCCTAATTGGACAAGAATAAGCCTAGGGAGGACGAAAATGACCTAAATGTTCGTCCAATGACACAAACACACCTATTGGATGCACAAGATTGCATAAAAACCCTAATTGGACAAGAATAAGACTAGGGAGGACGAAAATGACCTAAATGTTCCTCCAATGACACAAACACACCTATTGGATGCACAAGATTGCATAAAAACCCTAATTCGACAAGAATAAGACTAGGTAGGACGTAAATGACCTAAATGTTCCACCAATGACACAAATGAACTTATTGGATACACAAGGTTGGTTAAAAATCCTAATTGGACAAGAATAAGCCTCGGGAGGACGAAAATGACCTAAATGTTCAACCAATAACACAAATGACCTTATTGGATGCACAAGGTTGGTTAAAAACCCTAATTGGACAAGAATAAGCCTAGGGAGGACGAAAATGACCTAAATGTTCGTCCAATGACACAAACACACCTATTGGATGCAAAGGATTGCATAAAAACCCTAATTGGACAAGAATAAGCCTAGGGAGGCCGAAAATGACCTAAATGTTCGTCCAATGACACAAACACACCTATTGGATGCACAAGATTGCATAAAAACCCTAATTGGACAAGAACAAGCCTAGGGAGGACGAAAATGACCTAAATGTTCATCCAATGACACAGATGAACTTATTGGATGCACAAGATTGGTTAAAAACCCTAATTGGACAAGAATAAGCCTAGGGAGGACGTAAATGACCTAAATGTTCATCCAATGACACAAATGAACTTATTGGATGCACAAGATTGGTTAAAAACCCTAATTTGACAAGAATAAGCATAGGGAGGACGAAAATGACCTAAATGTTCATCCAATGACACAAACACACATATTGGATGCACAAGATTGCTTAAAACCCTAATTGGACAAGAATAAGACTAGGGATGACGAAAATGACCTAAATGTTCATCCAATGACACAAATGAACTTATTGGATGCACAAGATTGGTTAAAAACCCTAATTGGACAAGAATAAGCCTAGGGAGGACGAAAATGACCTAAATGTTCGTCCAATGATACAAACACACCTATTGGATGCACAAGATTGCATATAAACCCTAATTGGACAAGAATAAGACTAGGGAGGACGAAAATGACCTAAATGTTCCTCCAATGACACAAAACACCTATTGGATGCACAATATTGCATAAAAACCCTAATTGGACAAGAATAAGACTAGGGAGGACGAAAATGACCTAAATGTTCATCCAATGACACAAATGAACTTATTGGATGCACAAGATTGGTTAAAAACCCTAATTGGACAAGAATAAGCCTAGGGAGGACTAAAATGACCTAAATGTTCATCCAATGACACAAATGAACCTATTGGATGCACAAGATTGGTTAAAAACCCTAATTGGACAAGAATAAGCCTAGGGAGGACGAAAATGACCTAAATGTTCGTCCAATGACACAAACACACCTATTGGACGCACAAGATTGCATAAAAACCCTAATTGGACAAGAATAAGACTAGGGAGGACGAAAATGACCTAAATGTTCATCCAATGACACAAATGAACTTATTGGATGCACAAGATTGGTTAAAAACCCTAATTGGACAAGAATTAGCATAGGGAGGACGAAAATGACCTAAATGTTCATCCAATGACACAAACCCACATATTGGATGCACAAGATTGCTTAAAACCCTAATTGGACAAGAATAAGACTAGGGAGGACGAAAATGACCTAAATGTTCGTCCAATGACACAAACACACCTATTGGATGCACAAGATTGCATAAAAACCCTAATTGGACAAGAATAAGACTAGGGAGGACGAAAATGACCTAAATGTTCATCCAATGACACAAACACACCTATTGGATGCACAAGATTGCATAAAAACCCTTATTCGACAAGAATAAGACTAGGGAGGACGAAAATGACCTAAATGTTCATCCAATGACACAAATGAACTTATTGGATACACAAGATTTGTTAAAAACCCTAATTGGACAAGAATAAGCCTATGGAGGACGAAAATGACCTAAAAGTTCGTCCAATGACACAAACACACCTATTGGATGCACAAGATTGCATAAAAACCCTAATTGGACAAGAATAAGACTAGGGAGGACGAAAATGACCTAAATGTTCCTCCAATGAGACAAACACACCTATTGGATGCACAAGATTGCATAAAAACCCTAATTCGACAAGAATAAGACTAGGGAGGACGAAAATGACCTAAATGTTCCTCCAATGACACAAACACACCTATTGGATGCACAAGATTGCATAAAAACCCTAATTGGACAAGAATAAGACTAGGGAGGACGAAAATGACCTAAATGTTCCTCCAATGACACAAACACACCTATTGGATGCACAAGATTGCATAAAAACCCTAATTCAACAAGAATAAGACTAGGGAGGACGAAAATGACCTAAATGTTCCTCCAATGACACAAACACACCTATTGGATGCAAAAGATTGCATAAAAACCCTAATTGGACAAGAATAAGACTAGGGAGGACGAAAATGACCTAAATGTTCATCCAATGACACAAATGAACTTATTGTATGCACAAGATTTGTTAAAAACCCTAATTGGACAAGAATAAGCATTGGGAGGACGAAAATTACCTAAATGTTCTTCTAATGACACAAACACACATATTGGATGCACAAGATTGCTTAAAACCCTAATTGGACAAGAATAAGACTAGGGAGGACGAAAATGACCTAAATGTTCATCGAATGACACAAATGAACTTATTGGATGCACAAGATTGGATAAAAACCCTAATTGGACAAGAATAAGCCTAGGGAGGACGAAAATGACCTAAAAGTTCGTCCAATGACACAAACACACCTATTGGATGCACAAGATTGCATAAAAACCCTAATTGGACAAGAATAAGACTAGGGAGGACGAAAATAACCTAAATGTTCCTCCAATGACACAAACACACCTATTGGATGCACAAGATTGCATATAAACCCTAATTCGACAAGAATAAGACTAGGGAGGACGAAAATGACCTAAATGTTCCTCCAATGACACAAACACACCTATTGGATGCACAAGATTGCATAAAAACCCTAATTGGACAAGAATAAGACTAGGGAGGACGAAAATGAATTAAATGTTCATCCAATGACACAAATGAACTTATTGTATGCACAAGATTTGTTAAAAACCCTAATTGGACAAGAATAAGCATAGGGAGGACGAAAATTACCTAAATGTTCATCCAATGACACAAACACACATATTGGATGCACAAGATTGCTTAAAACCCTAATTGGACAAGAATAAGACTAGGGAGGACGAAAATGACCTAAATGTTCATCGAATGACACAAACGAACTTATTGGATGCACAAGATTGGTTAAAAACTCTAATTGGACAAGAATAAGCCTAGGGAGAACGAAAATGACCTAAAATTTCGTCCAATGACACAAACACACCTATTGGATGCACAAGATTGCATAAAAACCCTAATTAGACAAGAATAAGACTAGGGAGGACGAAAATGACTTAAATGTTCATCCAATGACACAAACACACCTATTGGATGCACAAGATTGCATAAAAACCCTAATCGGACAAGAATAAGACTAGGGAGGACGAAAATGACCTAAATGTTCCTACAATGACACAAACACACCTATTGGATGCACAAGATTGGTTAAAAACCCTAATTGGACAAGAATAAGCCTAGGGAGGACGAAAATGACCTAAATGTTCGTCCAATGACACAAACACACCTATTGGATGCACAAGATTGCATAAAAACCCTAATTGGACAAGAATAAGACTAGGGAGGACGAAAATGACCTAAATGTTCATCCAATGACACAAATGAACTTATTGGATGCACAAGATTGGTTAAAAACCCTAATTGGACAAGAATAAGCCTAGGGAGGACGAAAATGAACTAAATGTTCGTCCAATGACACAAACACAGCTATTGGATGCACGAGATTGCAAAAAAACCCTAATTGGACAAGAATAAGACTAGGGAGGACGAAAATAACCTAAATGTTCCTCCAATGACACAAACACACCTATTGGATGCACAAGATTGCATAAAAACCCTAATTCGACAAGAATAAGACTAGGGAGGACGAAAATGACCTAAATGTTCATCCAATGACACAAATGAACTTATTGGATGCACAAGATTGGTTAAAAACCCTAATTGGACAAGAATAATCCTAGGGAGGACGAAAATGACCTAAATGTTCGTCTAATGACACAAACACACCTATTGGATGCACCAGATTGCATAAAAACCATAATTGGACAAGAATAAGACTAGGGAAGACGTAAATGACCTAAATGATCATCCAATGACAGAAATGAACTTATTGGATGCACAAGATTGGTTAAAAACCCTAATTGGACAAGAATAAGCATAGGGAGGACGAAAATGACCTAAATGTTCCTCCAATGACACAAACACACCTATTGGATGCACAAGATTGCATAAAAACCCTAATTCGACAAGAATAAGACTAGGGAGGACGAAAATGACCTAAATGTTCCTCCAATGACAGAAACAGACCTATTGGATGCACAAGATTGCATAAAAACCCTAATTGGACAAGAATAAGACTAGGGAGGACGAAAATGACCTAAATGTTCATCCAATGACACAAATGAACTTATTGGATGCACAAGATTGGTTAAAAACCCTAATTGGACATGAAAAAGCTTAGGGAGGACGAAAATGACCTAAATGTTCGTCCAATGACACAAACACACCTATTGGATGCACAAGATTGCATAAAAACCCTAATTGGACAAGAATAAGACTAGGGAGGACGAAAATGACCTAAATGTTCCTCCAGTGACACAAACACACCTATTGGATGCACAAGATTGCATAAAAACCCTAATTGGACAAGAATAAGACTAGGGAGGACGAAAATGACATAAATGTTCATCGAATGACACAAATGAACTTATTGGATCCACAAGATTGGTTAAAAACCCTACTTGGACAAGGATAAGCCTAGGGAGGACGAAAATGACCTAAATGTTCGTCCAATGACACAAACACACCTATTGGATGCACAAGATTGCATAAAAACCCTAATTGGACAAGAATAAGACTAGGGAGGACGAAAATGACCTAAATGTTCCTCCAATGACACAAACACACCTATTGGATGCACAAGATTGCATAAAAACCCTAATTCGACAAGAATAAGACTAGGGAGGACGAAAATGACCTAAATGTTCCTCCAATGACACAAACACACGTATTGGATGCACAAGATTGCATAAAAACCCTAATTGGACAAGAATAAGACTAGGGAGGACGAAAATGACCTAAATGTTCATCCAATGACACAAATAAACTTATTGGATGCACAAGATTGGTTAAAAACTCTAATTGGACAAGAATAAGCCTAGGGAGGACGAAAATGACCTAAATGTTCATCCAATGACACAAATGAACTTATTGGATGCACAAGATTGGTTAAAAACCCTAATTGGACAAGAATAAGCCTAGGGAGGACGAAAATGACCTAAATGTTCGTCCAATGACACAAACACACCTATTGGATGCACAAGATTGCATAAAAACCCTAATTGGACAAGAATAAGACTAGGGGGATGAAAATGACCTAAATGTTCATCCAAGGACACAAATGAACTTATTGGATGCACAAGATTGGTTAAAAACCCTAATTGGACAAGAATAAGCATAGGGAGGACGAAAATGACCTAAACGTTCATCCAATGACACAAACCCACATATTGGATGCACAAGATTGCTTAAAACCCTAATTGGACAAGAATAAGACTAGGGAGGACGAAAATGACCTAAATGTTCATCCAATGACACAAATGAACTTATTGAATGCACAAGATTGGTTAAAAACCCTAATCGGAAAAGAATAAGCCTAGGGAGGACGAAAATGACCTAAATGTTCTTCCAATGACACAAACACACCTATTGGATGCACAAGATTGCATAAAAACCCTAATTGGACAAGAATAAGACTAGGGAGGACGAAAATGACCTAAATGTTCATCCAATGACACAAATGAACTTATTGGATGCACAAGATTGGTTAAAAACCCTAATTGGACAAGAATAAGCATAGGGAGGACGAAAATGACCTAAACGTTCATCCAATGACACAAACCCATATATTGGATGCACAAGATTGCTTAAAACCCTAATTGGACAAGAATAAGACTAGGGAGGACGAAAATGACCTAAATGTTCATCCAATGACACAAATGAACTTATTGAATGCACAAGATTGGTTAAAAACCCTAATCGGACAAGAATAAGCCTAGGGAGGACGAAAATGACCTTAATGTTCTTCCAATGACACAAACACACCTATTGGATGCACAAGATTGCATAAAAACCCTAATTGGACAAGAATAAGACTAGGGAGGACGAAAATGACCTAAATGTTCCTCCAATGACACAAACACACCTATTGGATGCACAAGATTGCATAAAAACCCTAATTGGACAAGAATAAGACTAGGGAGGACGAAAATGACCTAAATGTTCATCCAATGACACAAATGAACTTATTGAATGCACAAGATTGGTTAAAAAACCTAATCGGACAAGAATAAGCATAGGGAGGTCGAAAATGACCTAAATGTTCGTCCAATGACACAAACACACCTATTGGACGCACAAGATTGCATAAAAACCCTAATTGGACAAGAATAAGACTAGGGAGGAAGAAAATGACCTAAATGTTCATCCAATGACACAAATGAACTTATTGGATGCACAAGATTGGTTAAAAACCCTAATTGGACAAGAATAAGCCTAGGGAGGACGAAAATGACCTAAATGTTCGTCCAATGACACAAACACACCTATTGGATGCACAAGATTGCATAAAAACCCTAATTGGACAAGAATAAGACTAGGGAGGACGAAAATGACCTAAATGTTCCTCCAATGACACAAACACACCTATTGGATGCACAAGATTGCATAAAAACCCTAATTGGACAAGAATAAGACTAGGGAGGACGTAAATGACCTAAACGTTCCACCAATGACACAAATGAACTTATTGGATGCACAAGGTTGGTTAAAAACCCTAATTGGACAAGAATAAGACTAGGGAGGACGAAAATGACCTAAATGTTCATCCAATGACACAAATGAACTTATTGGATGCACAAGATTGGTTAAAAACCCTAATTGGACAAGAATAAGCCTAGGGAGGACGAAAATGACCTAAATGTTCGTCCAATGACACAAACACACCTATTGGATGCACAAGATTGCATAAAAACCCTAATTGGACAAGAATAAGACTAGGAAGGACGAAAATGACCTAAATGTTCGTCCAATGACACAAATGAACTTATTGGATGCACAAGATTGGTTAAAAACCCTAATTGGACAAGAATAAGCATAGAGAGGACGAAAATGACCTAAACGTTCATCCAATGACACAAACCCACATATTGGATGCACAAGATTGCTTAAAACCCTAATTGGACAAGAATAAGACTAGGGAGGACGAAAATGACCTAAATGTTCATCCAATGACACAAATGAACTTATTGGATGCACAAGATTGGTTAAAAACCCTAATTGGACAAGAATAAGCCTAGGGAGGACGAAAATGACCTAAATGTTCGTCCAATGACACAAACACACCTATTGGATCCACAAGATTGCATAAAAACCCTAATTGGATAAGAATAAAACTATGGAGGACGAAAATGACCTAAATGTTCCTCCAATGACACAAACACACCTATTGGATGCACAAGATTGCATAAAAACCCTAATTCGACAAGAATAAGACTAGGGAGGACGAAAATGACCTAAATGTTCATCCAATGACACAAATGAACTTATTGGATGCACAAGATTGCTTAAAACCCTAATTGGACAAGAATAAGACTAGGGAGGACGAAAATGACCTAAATGTTCATCCAATGACACAAACACACCTATTTGATGCACAAGATTGGTTAGAAATCCTAATTGAACAAGAATAAGTCTAGGGAGGACGAAAATGACTTAAATCTTAAGCCAATGACACAAATGAACTTATTGGATGCACAAGATTGCTTAAAACCCTAATTGGACAAGAATAAGACTAGGGAGGACGAAAATGACCTAAATGTTCATGCAATGACACAAACACACCTATTGAATGCACAAGATTGGTTAAAAACCCTAATTGGACAACAATAAGCCTAGGGAGGATGAAAATGACCTAAATGTTCATCTAATGACACAAACACACCTATTGGATGCACAAGATTGGTTAAAAACCATAATTGCACAAAACTAAGCCTAGTGAGGGCGAAAATAACCTAAATGTTCATCTAATGACTCAAATGAACTTATTGGATGCACAAGATTGCTTAAAACCCTAATTGGACAAGAATAAGACTAGGGAGGACGAAAATGACCTAAATGTTCATCCAATGACACAAACACTCCTATTGGATGCACAAGATTGGTTAGAAACCTTAATTAAACAAGAATAAGCCTAGGGAGGACGAAAATGACCTAAATGTTCATCCAATGACACAAATGAACTTATTGGATGCACAAGATTGCTTAAAAACACTAATTGGACAAGAATAAGCCTAGGGAGGACGAAAATGACCTAAATGTTCATCTAATGACCCAAACACACCTATTGGATGCACAAGATTGGTTAAAAACCCTAATTGGACAAGAATAAGCCTTGGGAGGACGAAAATGACCTAAATGTTCATCCAATGACACAAATGAACTTATTGGATGCACAAGATTGGTTAAAAACCCTAATTGGACAAGAATAAGCCTAGGGTGGACGAAAATGACCTAAGTGTTCATCCAATGACACAAATGAACTTATTTGATGCACAAGATTGCTTAAAAACCCTAATTGGACAAGAATAAGCCTAGGGAGGACGAAAACGACCTAAATGTTCATCCAATGACACAAATCCACTTATTGGATGCACAAGATTGGTTAAAAACCCTAATTGGACAAGAATAAGCCTTGGGAGGACGAAAATGACCTAAATGTTCATCCAATGACACAAATGAACTTATTGGATGCACAAGATTGGTTAAAAACCCTAATTGGACAAGAATAAGCCTAGGGAGGACAAAAATTACTTAATTCTTAATCCAATGACACAAATGAACTTATTGGATGCACAAGATTGCTTAAAACCCTAATTGGACAAGAATAAGACTAGGGAGGACGAAAATGACCTAAATGTTCATCCAATGACACAAACACACCTATTGGATGCACAAGATTAGTTAGAAACCCTAATTGAATAAGAATAAGCCTAGGGAGGACGAAAATGACTTAAATCTTAATTCAATGACACAAATGAACTTATTGGATGCACAAGATTGCTTTAAACCCTAATTGGACAAGAATAAGACTAGGGAGGATGAAAATGACCTAAATGTTCATCAAATGACACAAACACACCTATTGGATGCATAAGATTGGTTAAAAACCCTAATTGGACAACAATAAGCCTAGGGAGGATGAAAATGACCTAAATGTTCATCTAATGACACAAACACACCTATTGGATGCACAAGATTGGTTAAAAACCCTAATTGCACAAAAATAAGCCTAGGGAGGACAAAAATAACCTAAATGTTCTTCCAATGACACAAATGAACTTATTGGATGCACAAGATTGCTTAAAACCCTAATTGGATAAGAATAAGCCTTGGGAGGACGAAAATGACCTAAATGTTCATCAAATGACACAAACACACCTATTGGATGCACAAGATTGGCTTAAAACCCTAATTGGACAAGAATAAGACTAGGGAGGACAAAAATGACCTAAATGTTCATCCAATGACATAAACACACCTATTGGATGCACAAGATTGGTTAAAAACCCTAATTGGACAACAATAAGCCTAGGGAGGATGAAAATGACCTAAATGTTCATCTAATGACACAAACACACCTATTGGATGCACAAGATTGGTTAAAAACCCTAATTGCACAAAAATAAGCCTAGGGAGGACGAAAATGACCTAAATGTTCATCCAATGACACAAATGAACTTATTGGATGCACAAGATTTCTTAAAACCCTACTTGGACAAGAATAAGACTAGGGAGGACGAAAATGACCTAAATGTTCATCCAATGACACAAACCCACCTATTGGATGCACAAGATTGGTTAGAAACCCTAATTGGACAAGAATAAGCCTAGGGAGGACGAAAATGATCTAAATGTTCATCCAATGACACAAATGAACTTATTGGATGCACAAGATTGCTTAAAAACCCTAATTGGACAAGAATAAGCCTAGGGAGGACGAAAATGACCTAAATGTTCATTCAATGACCCAAATGAACTTATTGGATGCACAAGATTGCTTAAAACCCAAATTGGACAAGAATAAGACTAGGGAAGACGAAAATGACCTAAATGTTCATCCAATGACACAAACACACCTATTGGATGCACAAGATTGGTTAGAAACCCTAATTGAACAAGAATAAGCCTAGGGAGAACGAAAATGACTTAAATCTTAATCCAATGACACAAATGAACTTATTGGATGCACAAGATTGCTTAAAACCCTAATTGGATAAGAATAAGCCTTGGGAGGACGAAAATGACCTAAATGTTCATCAAATGACACCAACACACCTATTGGATGCACAAGATTGGCTTAAAACCCTAATTGGACAAGAATAAGACTAGGGAGGACGAAAATGACCTAAATGTTCATCCAATGACACAAACACACCTATTGGATGCACAAGATTGGTTAAAAACCCTAATTGGACAACAATAAGCCTAGGGAGGATGAAAATGACCTAAATGTTCATCTAATGACACAAACACACCTATTGGATGCACAAGATTGGTTAAAAACCCGAATTGCACAAAACTAAGCCTAGTGAGGACGAAAATAACCTAAATGTTCATCCAATGACACAAATGAACTTATTGGATGCACAAGATTGCTTAAAACCCTAATTGGACAAGAATAAGACTAGGGAGGACGAAAATGACCTAAATGTTCATCCAATGACACAAACACACCTATTGGATGCACAAGATTGGTTAGAAACCCTAATTGAACAAGAATAAGCCTAGGGAGGACGAAAATGACCTAAATGTTCATCCAATGAAACAAATGAACTTATTGGATGCATAAGATTGCTTAAAAACCCAAATTGGACAAGAATAAGACTAGGGAGGACGAAAATGACCTAAATGTTCATCCAATGACTCAAATACACCTATTGGATGCACAGGATTGGTTAGAAACCCTAATTAGACAAGAATAAGCTTAGGGAGGACGAAAATGACCTAAATGTTCATCCAATGACACAAATGAACTTATTGGATGCACAAGATTGGTTAAAAATCCTAATTGGACAAGAATAAGCCTAGGGAGGACGAAAATGACCTAAATGTTCATCCAATGACACAAACACACCTATTGGATGCACAAGATTGGTTAGAAACCCTAATTGGACAAGAATAAGCCTAGGAAGGAAGAAAATGACCTAAATGTTCATCCAATGACACAAATGAACTTATTGGATGCACAAGATTGGTTAAAAACCCTAATTGGACAAGAATAAGCCTAGGGAGGACGAAAATGACCTAAATGTTCGTCCAATGACACAAACACACCTATTGGATGCACAAGATTGCATAAAAACCCTAATTGGACAAGTATAAGACTAGGGAGGACGAAAATGACCTAAATGTTCCTCCAATGACACAAACACACCTTTTGGATGCACAAGATTTCATAAAAACCCTAATTCGACAAGAATAAGACTAGGGAGGACGAAAATGAAGTAAATGTTCCTCCAATGACACAAACACACCTATTGGATGCACAAGATTGCATAAAAACCCTAATTAGACAAGAATAAGACTAGGGAGGACGAAAATGACCTAAATGTTCCTCCAATGACACAAACACACCTATTGGATGCACAAGATTGGTTAAAAACCCTAATTGGACAAGAATAAGCCTAGGGAGGACGAAAATGACCTAAATGTTTGTCCAATGACACAAGCACACCTATTGGATGCACAAGATTGCATAAAAACCCTAATTGGACAAGAATAAGACTAGGGAGGACGAAAATGACCTAAATGTTCCTCCAATGACACAAATGAACTTATTGGATGCACAAGATTGGCTAAAAACCCGAATTGGACAAGAATAAGCCTAGGGAGGACGAAAATGACCTAAATGTTCATCCAATGACACAAATGAACTTATTGGATGCACAAGATTGGTTAAAAACCCTAATTGGACAAGAATAAGCCTAGGGAGGACGAAAATGACCTAAATGTTCATCCAATGACACAAATGAACTTATTGGATGCACAAGATTGGTTAAAAACCCTAATTGGACAAGAATAAGCATAGGGAGGACGAAAATGACCTAAATGTTCATCCAATGACACAAACCCACATATTGGATGCACAAGATTGGTTAAAACCCTAATTGGACAAGAATAAGACTATGGAGGACGAAAAAGACCTAAATGTTCCTCCAATGACACAAACACACCTATTGGATGCACAAGATTGCATAAAAACCCTAATTGGACAAGAATAAGACTAGGGAGGACGAAAATGACCTAAATGTTCATCCAATGACACAAATGAACTTATTGGATGCACAAGATTGGTTAAAAACCCTAATTGGACAATAATAAGACTAGGGAGGACGAAAATGACCTAAATATTCCTCTAATGACACAAACACACCTATTGGATGCACAAGATTGCATAAAAACCCTAATTGGACAAGAATAAGACTAGGGAGGAGGAAAATGACCTAAATGTTCATCCAATGACACAAATGAACTTATTGGATGCACAAGATTGGTTAAAAACCCTAATTGGACAAGAATAAGCCTAGGGAGGACGAAAATGACCTAAATGTTCGTCCAATGACACAAACACACCTATTAGATGCACAAGATTGGTTAAAAACCCTAATTGGACAAGAATAAGCCTAGGGAGGAAGAAAATGACCTAAATGTTCATCCAATGACACAAATGAACTTATTGGATGCACAAGATTGGTTAAAAACCCTAATTGGACAAGAATAAGCCTAGGGAGGATGAAAATGACCTAAATGTTCATCCAATGACACAAACGAACTTATTGGATGCACAAGATTGGTTAAAAACCCTAATTGGACAAGAATAAGCCTTGGGAGGACGAAAATGACCTAAATGTTCATCCAATGACACAAATGAACTTATTGGATGCACAAGATTGCTTAAAAACCCTAATTGGACAATAAAAAGCCTAGGGAGGACGAAAATGACCTAAATGTTCATCCAATGACACAAATGAACTTATTGGATGCAAAAGATTGCTTAAAACCCTAATTGGACAAGAATAAGACTAGGGAGGACGAAAATGACCTAAATGTTCATCCAATGACACAAACACACCTATTGGATGCACAAGATTGGTTAGAAACCCTAATTGAACAAGAATAAGCCTAGGGAGGATGAAAATGACTTAATTCTTAATCCAATGACACAAATGAACTTATTGGATGCACAAGATTGCTTAAAACCCTAATTGGACAAGAATAAGACTAGGGAGGACGAAAATGACCTAAATGTTCATCCAATGACACAAACACACCTATTGGATGCACAAGATTGGTTAGAAACCCTAATTGAACAAGAATAAGCCTAGGGAGGACGAAAATGACTTAATTCTTAATCCAATGACACAAATGAACTTATTGGATGCACAAGATTGCTTAAAAACCCTAATTGGACAAGAATAAGACTAGGGAGGACGAAAATGACCTAAATGTTCATCCAATGACACAAATGAACTTATTGGATGCACAAGATTGGTTAAAAACCCTAATTGGGCAAGAATAAGCCTTGGGAGGACGAAAATGACCTAAATGTTATGTTCATCCAATTACACAAATGAACTTATTGGATGCACAAGATTGGTTAAAAACCCTAATTGGACAAGAATAAGCCTAGGGTGGACGAAAATGACCTAAATGTTCATCCAATGACACAAATGAACTTATTTGATGCACAAGATTGTTTAAAAACCCTAATTGGACAAGAATAAGCCTAGGGTGGACGAAAATGACCTAAATGTTCATCCAATGACACAAATGAACTTATTGGATGCACAAGATTGGTTAGAAACCCTAATTGGACAAGAATAAGCCTAAGGAGAACGAAAATGACCTAAATGTTCATCCAATGACACAAACACACCTATTGGATGCACAAGATTGGTTAAAAACCCTAATTGGACAAGAATAAGCCTAGGGAGGACGAAAATGACCTAAATGTTCATCCAATGACACAAACACACCTATTAGATGCACAAGATCGGTTAAAAACCCTAACTGGACAAGAATAAGCCTAGGGAGGACGAAAATGACTTAAATCTTAATCTAATGACACAAATGAACTTATTAGATGCACAAGATTGCTTAAAAACCCTAATTGGACAAGAATAAGCCTAGGGAGGACGAAAATGACCTAAATGTTCATCCAATGACACAAATGAACTTATTGGATGCACAAGATTGCTTAAAACCCTAATTGGACAAGAATAAGACTAGGGAGGACGAAAATCACCTAAATGTTCATCCAATGACACAAACACACCTATTGGATGCACAAGATTGGTTAGAAACCCTAATTGAACAAGAATAAGCCTAGGGAGGATGAAAATGACTTAATTCTTAATCCAAAGACACAAATGAACTTATTGGATGCACAAGATTGCTTAAAACCCTAATTGGACAAGAATAAGACTAGGGAGGACGAAAATGACCTAAATGTTCATCCAATGACACAAACACACCTATTGGATGCACAAGATTGGTTAGAAACCCTAATTGAACAAGAATAAGCCTAGGGAGGACGAAAATGACTTAATTCTTAATCCAATGACACAAATGAACTTATTGGATGCACAGGATTGCTTAAAACCCTAATTGGACAAGAATAAGACTAGGGAGGACGAAAATGACCTAAATGTTCATCCAATGACACAAACACACCTATTGGATGCACAAGATTGGTTAAAAACCCTAATTGGACAACAATAAGCCTAGGGAGGATGAAAATGACCTAAATGTTCATCTAATGACACAAACACACCTATTGGATGCACAAGATTGGTTAAAAACCCGAATTGCACAAAACTAAGCCTAGTGAGGACGAAAATAACCTAAATGTTCATCCAATGACACAAATGAACTTATTGGATGCACAAGATTGCTTAAAACCCTAATTGGATAAGAATAAGACTAGGGAGGACGAAAATGACCTAAATGTTCATCCAATGACACAAACACACCTATTGGATGCACAAGATTGGTTAGAAACCCTAATTGAACAAGAATAAGCCTAGGGAGGACGAAAATGACCTAAATGTTCATCCAATGAAACAAATGAACTTATTGGATTCACAAGATTGCTTAAAAACACTAATTGGACAAGAATAAGCCTAGGGAGGACGAAAATGACCTAAATGTTCATCCAATGACACAGATGAACTTATTGGATGCACAAGATTGGTTAAATACCCTTATTGTACAAGAATAAGCCTTGGGAGGACGAAAAGGACCTAAATGTTCATCCAATGACACAAATGAACCTATTGGATGCACAAGATTGGTTAAAAACCCTAATTGGACAAGAATAAGCCTAGGGTGGACGAAAATGATCTAAATGTTTATCCAATGACACAAATGAACTTATTGGATGCACAAGATTGCTTAAAAACCATAATTGGACAAGAATAAGCCTAGGGAGGACGAAAATGACCTAAATTTTCATCCAACGACACAAATACACCTATTTGATGCACAAGATTGGTTAGAAACCCTAATTGGACAAGAATAAGCCTAGGGAGGACGAAAATGACCTAAATGTTCATCCAATGACACAAACACACCTATTGGATGCACAAGATTGGTTA